>APFE031504818.1:1414-11850 GCA_000404065.3 Pinus taeda | reverse complement strand
GTCCATTTCACTTGGCTGTCCTTCTTAAGCATGTTTGTAATCTCTCTTAGGTGCTCAGCAAGATTAGGTACAAAGCGATGTAGAAAATTCATTTTACCATTGAAAGATTGAATCTCTTTCTTATTCCGGGGCAGATCGATTTGCTGAATCTCTTGTACACGTGCTAGGTCAATACGAATGGCATCTTTTGAGATAATGTGCCCGAGTAGTTTTCCTTCCTCCATGGTGAACAAGATCTCTTTCGGATTCAGTGACAAGCCATATTTTCTGCACTTTTGAAAGACCGTTTTTAGATGGTACATGTGTTCTTCATCAGATTTGGAAAACACCGTTAGATCATCCAGGTACACAACCAAAAAGACATCCTTCTCATTTACAAAATCCAAGTCCATTGCACACTGAAATGTGGCACCTGCGTTCTTCAAACCGAAAGGCATTTTAGCGTAATGAAAGGTTCCCCATGGAGTCGTGAACGTTGTCTTGTCTCGGTCATCTTCATGGATAGAAACTTGGTTATATCCAGAATAACCATCAAGTAGTGACATACGAGATGCTCCCACTACTCGTTGAATTATATGGTCCATTTTGGGCAGTGGATAATTATCTTTCAATGAAACTTTATTGAGATTTCTAAAATCAATGCATAAGCGAATCTCACCTGTCTTCTTTCGTACAGGAACCAAATTAGAGATCCAATCCAAAAATCTGATGGGAACAATGATTCCTGATTTGTACAACCTGTTTATCTCCTTTTCAATTGATGGCAGCAGCTTTCGATTTAGCCTCCTCAACTTCTGTCTGAAAGGTTTCTGATTGGGCTTAATGGGTATAGTGTGTTGAATTATATCGGTATCATATGTCTTTAAGTCAGAATAGTCCCAAGCAAACACATCTACAAATGAAGACAACAAACTGATATATTTGTCCTTTGTCCTTTGTGGCAATGCTTTAGACAGTTTTACCATTTTAAGATTAGCAGCTATTCCGACATTGACCTCTTCCACACCCTTCTCTGTTGGCTATAATGTTGGTTTGCGGGCTACATCATCTTGATCGAAGAGTTCTTCTAAAGGTATCAAGCCTTTAGGAATACAATATTCTTTAGCTGCAACACATCCATTTGATTGATCTGCACATCATCTGTACCATTATCTTTACCATCGTCATTTTCTACATCAATTGAGGTTTCTTTGAACTTGCCTTTGTTTTGCAGAAAATCATCAATCTCCTCATCATCTTGGAAAACTTGCCAATATCTCTGATTTTCCAGGACTATTAGATGATGCTTGACATGGATTTCAAATTTATTGTTGGAGTTCATTGGGATCTTCAAACTACTTGCTACCTTAGCAAGAGCATCGACAATGCTATTTTGTATACGAGGCATACATGTCAAGGTATATTCGAAAAATAATTTTAGGATGTCTAGGACTACATTCTCGAAAGCCCACATCTGAGGATGCTTTGCTTGATATTCACCTCTGACCTGCTTAATCACCAATTCGGAGTCGCCATATACTGCAATCCTCTTAGCATTCAGCTTAGAATTTTCAGGCCAACAATCAAAGCTTCATACTCAACTTCATTGTTTGAACAATCAAAAGCCAACTTGTAAGAGCATACCCACATGTTACTAGGCACTTTTTTCGGGGTGGGGAAAGGACTGCGTACCCAAATTTCAATTCTAGCGCCATCATTTCCCACTGCTCCATCAAAATACCTGTTCCACAAACCTTCTTTCTCCTCTTGCAAGTGTTGAAAATATGTTTTCTATGTTTTATCTGCTAGCTGTCCATTACTTTTAGCTGATCGCTCAACGATGTTCTGCTGTTCTTGTCCTTCTTTCTTTAAAACTCCTCTGAAATTTTCTGTTATTTTTGGAATATCATCTGCTTCTACTAACTTACTATCGATATCATTGAAACTATCAGAATACAAAACGAAAGACTCTAAATCTGTATGTACATTATTAATCAGATGATTTAATGGTTTCTCCTTGCTTGTAATCATGTATTTCATTTTTTGTTCCCGATACAATTTCTTCATTTGGCCAAACACCAGAATCGTTGCATAGGATAAATCTAGTTGCAGTGTCCCTTTCAATTTTGCTAACCAAGACCTAGAAAGAAGCATGCCAAACCTGGGAGGAATATCTGCTACAACAATATCCATCAAAACATTCTTCATTGGGAGTTGATCCAGACTCACAACCAAGTATTTGATGAGCCTGATACATCTTACTCTGCTGGAATCAAACGAATAGAGATCATGGTATTGTCGGGTGATGTCCAGACCCAGCTTATCCATGATAGCCTTGGGCATGAGATTGTGAGAAGCTCTGGAATCGAACATGGCATTATGTAACACAAAATCATGCAATCTTAAGCTGATATAAAAAGGTGGAAAATCACTATCAGGAGAATCACCATTCGATGTTGGCCCAAAAATCATTTCGGGTTGATCATCTTTGACATTCACCATGTCACACATTGGGTCCAAATTCAAAATTTTAGATACTTGTCCTCTATAACTACTTTTCCTCATTATTTCCATCAAGGGAATGGATACCTTCAATTTAGTACTTTCATTCTCTAAATTAAAAGCGGGAATCTTTTCTACCTCTTTGACTGGGATTTCTTTCCTTTCCTTTTCTTTCGATGCAATTAGCTGATTTGATTTTTCTGCTGATGGTGATTTGCTGCTATTCGGATCAAACGCCTCCTTTTCCTTCCTTTGTGAAACTGATGAATCATTATTTGATGCCTCAACGTCCTTCCTCTTTTGAATTAGTTTAACCAGCACGTCTCTGTTTCTAAGTGAATATCGTTGCTGCTGGGCGGACAGAGAATTCCTATAGCCTCTTTGGTACTCATCTGATTCTTCCTCCAAAACGGTGTCATTTGCTAGAATGAAATCTACATCTTTGTGTATAGCCGAACTTTCTGCATAATCCTCATCCTTGGTAATATAAATAGGCAAATCATCCAGAGTAAAGAAGTGGTTTTCTTCACCTATTATATTCTTGTCCTCATCTGATTCTGGTCCATGCACAAAATTTTGCTACAAAGGTGGATGTACTGGCTGTTGTGCTGTCTGCCCTTGGGCTCGCTGATCTCTCTGCCTTATTCTATATTGTGGCTATTGCTGGCCACGAAAGTTAGGATTTCTAACTTGTGGCTCAATTTTGTCAAGTTTCACCCTTTCAAGCATCTGCTCTACCTTCCAGAGTAATTGATCTACCATGGAAGATTCTTCTTTTACGGTGACCTTCTTTTCTGCCTTTGCTCTAGCCCTCTTGGTCAGCATATTTGCTTCAACGCTGACCGCGATCTTCTGCATGTCTTCCATTGTGGCCGGTTCTCTCTCTCTTAATTGATAAGCCATGTCAGCATCAAAACCATTCGGAAACTTCGCCATGGCTAGCCCCACAGGTGGCCTTAGATGATCGGGAATTTCATTATAAACAGAATTGAATCTAATGGAGTAGTCTTGGACCGACTCACCAACGTTTCGTTTGATTTTCTCATATTCAGCCAGAATTTGGAGAGGATCCTTTTTACTTCCTAGCGGCCTAAAAATTGTCTTTGTAGGTTGGCCAAGGTAGCGATACGTGCAACCGGAAAACCTCTAAACCATTTCCTCACTTCACCTGCAAATGTCTGTACAAAGAGTCTCATTGCCACATTCTCTACATCAATCTCATGAAGTTCATAGAAATTTTCCATTCTATCCACATGTTGCTGAGCGGTAATGTTGTTAGGAGTGCCATCAAAAAACGGGATTTTTCTTTGATAGTCTGTGGGCATATCATCTAAAACTTGAGGCAGGACAAGAGGCGCAAAACGAGCAGCCATCACTCTTGGTTGGTTTGGCCTTGGAGGTGTTGGAGGAGTGTGCGCAGTTCGTAGGGGGCTAGCAATTGGAGTTTGAAGATGTGCTACAATGTAATTATCAACTGACCGGTTAGCCCTTTCAATCTCCAAGTCTACAAGAAACTATGGATTGGGGACAGTAGTGTCAACCGCCCTTTCGGATTTGATCTCGAACAATGATATTTCAAACTGCTCATGAAAATCTATCTCTTCAAGATACTCAAAAATGTCAGGACATGAATGGGATTTGAACACAGGAGATATAGAGCTCTCTTGACGACGAAGTCTTGGAATCAAATTGGGATTTTCGTAGATGTGTGGAGGATTTGGATCTGGATTACTTCTGGTATACCAGCGTGCTATTAAGAAAAATCAAAAGGACACAACCAACTCACTTAGCCTATCAAATCCTAAACTTATCATCCAGAAGCTTAGAATTATCAAGAAGTAAGGGGTGCAATATCGTCCCCAGTGGAGTCGCCACTACGTTAGCACCTAAATCTGCCTTAGGCTGAAGTAAGGCAAAATTAGGGGTAACCACAAACCATGCTCAGTCTGGTAGCTAGCCCTACCAGAATAGGAGAGGGCTCTCTCCGAGTCACGCTCAGTGAATAGATAAACAATATGGTCTGAGATGACTTACAGTGAATATTGATTTTAGGCTAGGTAAATAAATATGGAAACAAGAAGCAAATTTTTATAAATGACCGGGTTTCTGGGATGTATGGGACCAACGAACAATATGAGTAGAGAATTTAACACAAAGGCACAAATTACTTAGTGAGGCAAGACAGGCGGAAAGTCTAGCAATTAAATTTGAAATAATGTGAAATGGAAAGATTGTTTAGGAGGGTGAAAAGGGAATAAACACATGAATCCTTTTCAACAGAAGAAGAACACAGAACGTGAAACTTTCCCATAGGCAGAGCAATAAACATGAATTCTACCTTATCTTACTTAGAAAATTTCACTAGAAATGAATATGAATGAATTGTGAAACATAACGAAATACATATGAAACATAAATAGAACACATTTGCTACACTTACACCACATGAATCTCATGAACCAGAGCTGCTCCTTTCATTAATTCTCTCTCAAAATATACAATGAAGAACTGAGTTTCTCTCCCACAGTCTCCCAAAAATTACAACCAACCCTTTGCAAATGGTTTTGCATACAATAAATAGACTATACCATTGGGAAATAGAATGACCCAGAGTTGGGGAGTTTTTCAAATCATTACAAATTGGAAATGGAAAGCTAACCATTAGCGACAGGTGCAGCGTTACAAAAATGAAAAACGGCTTGAGTGACTACTCGCCTTCCTTTGCCACTTGGATAGAAGCCATCCTTTAGTGAAAATACTTTAAACTTTTCCTTAGGTGCTGAAAAATATGTAGTGTAAATGAACGGTCCCACTTGGAGAAAGTCACGAATCGAAATGTTGCGGAGCGGAAGTGATTTTGGCCTTTGGGTTCCTATGCGCCGCGCCCAAATCTATATGCTCTACGCCACTTTGGAGGCTATTTTGAGGTAGCTGATAAAGTCCAAATTGAGCCCAAGTGTTCTTGTTGGAAAGAATTTCCTGTCTACTTTCCAATCCAAGTAGAGTTTCTGAATTTGGTGCTCATTTTCCCCTCCAAAACTTCAATCTCCCAAGACTTCTTCCTGTGTGTCAAAATAGGGGTAGAGAGGTCATTCTTTGAGTGTTTTTGACCTCCTGGGGACTCAAAAATTGCCCGAAATTCTTGTCCATGCACCAACAGTCATGAATTTTCATGTTGAATCTAAAAATGAAAACCATTCTTGATTTGGAGCTCCAAATCCTAAGCGTCGCGCCAGTGGCGCGACACACAGGGAGAAAAACCTTGTTTTGTGCCTAAAAATTTGCCATGTGACCAAAATTTCCCCAAATTTTTTGAAATTTGGGCTGGAGGTTCTCTATGAGGTGCTTTGTTGGGCTGTATAGGCTTCAGCCAAGATTCAAAGCTGATCTTTCTCTTTTTGCCTCTTTTGTCTTTATGTCGCTCTCCTCAATTTCACCTTAAAACTCCTTATCCGAGCCTTTGAACTCATGTTCTGTGCCCTATAGTGATAAACCATCTGCCTCAATATGGTTTTGTCCTTGTCGGCCTTCTCTAAGAGTCTCTCAAGGTGGATGTTGATACGCTCGAACGAAGACTCTGGGTCATTGTTAATCTCTTGCTCTAATGGAGTGAGCTCAATCCTCCTATGTTGGGCAGCTTGGCAATTCTCACGGATGTTTTGCAGCTCCATGATCTCATGCTGGTCCTCGAGCTATTTGTTCCTCTGCTCCAAATACCTGATAATCCACTTGGCCCTCTCCAAATTGAGAGACAAGGCTTGGATCTCCGTTTGCTGCTCTTGGATGGTCCTCCTAAGCTTGGCACTCTCCACATCTGTATCATCATCATGAATGCGGATGAATTCAGACTCTCATTCACCTGATGTCACCTCATCATGCATGGGTATCTTGCCCCTGTCCTGTACCTATGTTGCCCATGTCAGAAGCGAGGCCCCTTCCACCTCGGGTGGAGATAACACTCGCTTTGCTGCTGCAAACAAATGTCTACTGCCTCTCTGATAGGTGATGAATAGTAGCATAGAAGTGATCGCATAGCGCTCATACTGATGAGAAGGACCACCTATCTCATGTTCAACCTCCGATAATACCTGTGAAGTGCTGAAGAGGTCACGGGTGATGAAGTCATCCCAAGTAATGCCCTGTAATCCCAGTTGATGAACCACCAAAATCTTAATAAGAGAAAAATGATAAACACTGTTAAGTTGCTGCTGAGGGGTCTTGTGCTGCATGAAGGTGTTCATCCTCTCTATGTTCCTGCAAATGAAATATGAGATGTTCATCATCCGTAACCTGGTAAAGTGCATGAGCAACCTGATGTGATAGGCATATAAACGAGAGAACCTCCCCTCACAGCTGAAATATTTCATGATCAACTTCATGAGTGGAGCATATTCATCTTTCAAATATTGGAATGGAAAGACTCTTTGGAGCTGCCTCAAGAAAATGGCCTTAATGTAAAGTTCATAATGCTACCGATCCACCTTCTATTTCTTGTGCCATGGTTCTCCAACGTTTGGTAAGCCGGATGCTAATGAGATAGTTTCAGGTGTCAATGTGAAGGTGACACCAGCCAAGATAGAGTGATCTCCATGTAGGTGAAGCACAAAAAGATGGGCCAACTCATGATGAGCTCGAACACTAGCCACCTTTTGACAAAACTCAAAACATGATAGATGCTGGAAACATGGCATAGCAAGAGGGCATGCCTGCAATTTTGTGAGGGTGGTTGGATCATCGCTAACATGTTTGCCACTTTTATGATGTGTCCGGGGAGCCTGTTCTTCTGAGGATGAATCACTTTGGGTTTCTATAGAGCATTGGAAAGGTATGTTTTAACGCATAACTTAGTAGTGTTTCAAGCAATAGTTGTAGCCTTTTCTTTATTATACAATAGGGAGAATGCAATGGGAATTAATATGAATGATCCAATTACTGAAAGTATCTTCTTTCATGCAGGTAAGGACAAAAGTAAGAAGGCGTGGTGCTAAACAAGAGTCCCATGAACAGATAACGGCTGTCCCCCTAATTCCGAATAAAGTCCAGACCAGGAAGAGTGAATTGAGGCGGATCATTCTAGGATGAGATCAAAGACTGTCAGTTCGGAAGACGAGGAAGGAAAAAAGAAAGGAGTTAGCTGTTTAACATATCCCTCAGGATCTTTGATCGTGAGGGATCGTTACGTTCAATTATTTTGTTGTTTAGTTAACTCCGCCATTACTTGTATAAGATGGGGCGGCATCAAAGACTTAAGGGACGTCGGGAATATTGTGTATGTTTTACTTTCTGTTTTATAAACCGCACTATTGGTTACACTCAGACTATCGAGTCTCTTTGAGATTCAGTTTTGCTGTATCATTGATGCTTTAATATAATACATTTGGTGTTAATTTCCTCCTGCGTCTGAAGTAAGTTACGGCGGTGCCATTGAGAGCTAAGGGCCCGGCTCCAACGGACACTGGCTGATTGTATCATTATAGTTTGGCTTTGTATGGTTTGTTTACTGTTCTCTATAATTTGTTATACGTATATGCCGTTTCATACTTGGTTATCAGTAGTTTTCCTTTTGTAAATCTTTGTAACGAGTTTGCAGCATATTTCCAGGATTGATCACACAACAAGTTGTTCACTTTCGTTACAGATTTTATAGGTGGAATGTTTCAGCTGCATATGGTCGATGTGATGAACTATTGGTAATCATTTCAGATTATGTTTGTATATGATTGACGTTTCCTGTTTATGGTGATTTGTTGTTCCATTTGGTTAATTGTCTCCTTGTACAAAAGATTGCCTTTATTTGCATGAGAGTTGGTGCCAAGAATTAAGAGGGTTGAACTCGCGAGACTTAGTTTCTTTACTGCTGTTCCTTTTATTGCTGTTCCATTTAAGAGTTGTCATTCCATTTCTGAATTGTTGTTTCATTCTGCTTTCTTGCTTGTTCCTTTTTACTTGCATTCCTTGATATTGTGTGGGAGGAGGATCAAGGCTGTTGTGAGACACAACAGACGCTATTATGCTTCCCAGATCCGTGATCCATACTCTAGTTTCTTTTCCTTTATCAGTTTCTAAAGGGATGGGTTACTGCTTCCATACCCTTAACTGACAAAGTTGCCAGGTGTGAATTCTTTCTGCAAAAGTAATTTAGCATAGCTTAGCATCCATTTACTCTTGTATTTCTTAGATCTATACTACGAAGCATTACTCTAAAAAATCGACTCAAATTGAGATACCCTTCGCAATAACAAAAATGTTCCCGGATTGACTTGTAATGTGAGATAACTAGAGGTGAAAAAGGCCCTTGTTACAGCTCTACATTTTGGCGCCGTTGCCGGGGAAGGGTATAACCATTTGTTTTAAAAACAGGGTAGTGTGCGAATCTGCCGGGGGGGAATTGGATTTTAAAAACGAAAGGTAAGAACCTACGTACGAAGCATGTAAAAGCCCTGCTCCACCGTCCGCCTTCCTAGCAGAAATTGATTGGATTTAGCAGTTTAATTGGAGTGCATGACTAAGCAGAAAAAGCCTGAGAAAAATCAGAAGCCTCCATCTAAAGCCGAAAAAGCCAAGGGGCCGGTGACCCTTGGGCGAATGACCTTCATAGACGAAATCTATAAGAAAGCCGAATCTCAGCCATCAGTAGGTTATAGGAAAACCAATTCTAAACAACCTACTATTTCCCTTCAGGCCTCAAAATCACCATCTGAAGCCTTTGCTGAGGTGCACAGTCAAACAGAGGAACAAGACTTTCAAGAAATCGAAAATCTGACTCCTGGACTATTGCACGAAGGGAACCTTAGTAACCTTTGTGAAGGGGAAGGAGAGACAGGGGAAATCGGGGAGCCTAGATCTCCAATTAAGCCAAATCAGCCTTTAAATAGTCCAGATCAAGGAAGCGCTGCAAGAATTCTTGTCGAAGGAATTCATTCACCTCAGATAATAGGGACTATCATTATCCCTGATAAAGGGAGTGCTGTCAAAACAATTCCCGTTGAGACTACCCCCACTCAACCAAGAAACACTCTCTTAGAAATTGCTGAAGATTACTGGCATATATTCGATCCCATGGCGCAGAATCAGCCAAATACCCAGACCTCCACATTGCAATATCCTATAGTAGACTCTGCAGCGAATGCACCCATGAAAGCCATCCCCCTCCAGCATATTCCCACATTCCATGGCCTTACGTCGGAGGATCCGGATGCATTCTTGTTCAAATTTGATGTATTATGTAGAGGATACGATTACACCACCGATCCCCAGAAATTAAAATTATTCCCCTCCACATTAAAAGGGGCCGCCTTGAGATGGTTTATGGGTTTAGGTGGTGGGGTTATTAACAATTGGGACCAAATTAAAGAAGCCTTTTTAAAGAAATATCAGGATTATTGTAGGTCAAGGGAGCTAAAAGATGAAATTGTTCAAATGTCAGCCAAACCAAACGAAACTCTAGAAGAATATGTAGAACGTTTCCAATATAACTTGCAAAGATCTCCATATGCATCATTGCCTCTGCCGGACAATGTATTGAAAACCGCATTAATTAGAGGTATGAAAGAACAATGGATTGAAAAGTTGAATATTATGGGGAAATGAGACATTTATCAGGAAAATTTCACTGACATCATTGATCTGTGTATCAGGAGCTCAAGAGGCAGCACAAGGATAAAACCAGCAGAATATGATCGCCTTACCAGAGATCACAGAACATCAAGAGAGGGAGTAACACGGGTGGAACTTGGAAATTTGTTAGAAAATTTTAAAACTGATATCATGGGAACATTGACTACACAACTTGATATTGTGCAGGCTAAGCAGAAGCAAGCAGAGGCGGAACAAAATCTAGCAATCTTCTATCCTCGATGTAGGAAGAAACACAGCCGTAAGGAATGCCCGCTCGATACAGTTCAAACATGTGCTATCTGTACCAAGGACCACCTGACTGAAAGCTGTCCCTCACT
>APFE031504815.1:0-10493 GCA_000404065.3 Pinus taeda | reverse complement strand
TGTGATAACCCCAGATTATGTAAATATGAAAATCTACTGTGGTAAAAGACAGTAAAACAGTTGTTGTTATGTTTTAAAAGAACAAAACTGGACAAACTATTTTATAAAAGTAATTTTAATATTTCCTTGAAATGTTGGCAGCCTCTAGGAGGTGGATTTAAAAGAAAATGCTCAGTTATAATAACTGGAAAAAAACTACCCTCCCAAAAAAACAGGAAAAGTCCTGGCTGTAGGGGGAAGCTCTGTGCTGTGTGGACAGACAGAGGAGACCTTTTCCAAGAAGAGGAAAAGGGGAGAAGAGAAAAAAGAAAATACTAGTTAAGTCTGGTGAGGACCAGATAACCAAGCTCAGAGTGCAAAATCTTGCTGAGGACTTGAGGTCTGCAAGATGGATCGGGGGGAGACTTCCGTCTGAGGGATGGATCTCATGGCTGGGTGGAAGAGCAGAAACAAGCACAGGTGACTTGCTTGAGAAACCATTCCTGATACTGTGAACCAGGTACGGATTCAAGTTGCAAAGTCCCGGAAAGAATATAGATTTACAGTATAATTTTCAATATGTAAATAAGGAACTATGTTTATTTTCCTAGATACTGTTTATATACGCAGTGAATCTGCTGTAGGGTTATTATCCTAAACCACTGTTATGGTATTAAGTAACTGCATGTGTGTAGTTGAAAATGAAATGTTCAGTTGTAAGTCAAGAGACTTAAACCAAATCTAGCTGTGTAGTAAACAAAGCGGCTACGGAAGTATTAAGCCAGAGCCTGGTTATGGAATAATAAGGGAGAAACCGGTTGTTAAATAACAATTGCCCTGTCATAATATAGTCAAAGAGACAGACTCTGTAGTAACCACAGAACAGTAAATAACGGAAACAACCGTGCACAACCTATGCATGTAGACAAACACTGCTTAGTATGTCAACAGAACAAGTTGGCACATCCAAGGTCTGAGTGAGAGCGCCGACAGTGGTTGGGTTTCAACTCCTCGACGAAAAGAAAACCAACTCACGGTTATCATATTAAACACTGTGACTATGTAAAAACAAGAAATGGAGTATCCTGACTAGGGGATTTACATTTATAAACTGTAAGACCGAGAGCGGAAAAATGTATTTCTTTTCAATATGCTAGTAATGTGGAAATATACATGTTCGCTGATTCGCTTAGGTAAAGCAGAATAGAGCATAAAGAGAAGCAAGGAAAGACGAAAACCCCATAATAGATCCTGTACATGCTACAAGTATAACTCTGAGAATATGCATATACATTACGGCATTTCCTAAGGAAGAATATGTATGTACAGCCAACCTTTTAATCAAGACATACGAGTTCATCAGGACCTGAAACTATATGATAAATGACCAACAGATGAATCGAGAAATTAAACAGAACATGAGTAATTTATAACTGTCGCCTCTTGTTCTGAGGACGGTTAAATATCCAAAATACATTCATAGTATTCAAGGTCCTATTACCATAAAAATATAGACTGTGCACAGCTCTATTATAAATTACAGAATAAATATATACCCGGTGGGGAACCGTAAGGTAAAGTCTGTCATTCATTAACAATAGAAAATTCCCAAACAAGAACCTGGACCCAGAGTCAAATGTGTGGTTACAGCCAGAACCGAATCACATGTCCAGGGATGGACAGAGTAAACCAATTACTGCGCGTGCCTTCAAGGGCTGCATTACAAACACATTAAGTTCTTAAATATATATATCAAACTCAGACGGGTTCCAATGTGGATACCACTCCATCGGTCGATAATGAAATTGACCAGAAGATAAGAAAACCCAAATACGACCTGAGAGGGTTTTTGTGTGAAATACCTTAGCCAAGGATGCAAGGAAACGCTCGCTAGCACGGCAGTATGCAAAACCCATATCTGAACAACTCAATCGACAGTTCATGAGCGCTGTGAGGAGCAACACAGAAAAACTAAATATATACCTTCAGTTGCCGAGAGGGTGTAAACATTGTGTTTAATGGTCGAAGCGCCACCAGAGGGGTTCAGGTAACCCAGCAATGCGCCCTGTAACAAGGAAACTCGAGACATAAGAAATTGTTATCCATGTATGACGCTGCAAGAATAAACAAGCTATAAAACCTAAGAGGCGAGGTGCCATACCTGTGTAGGGTTAATGTCATGCACTCTCCCGCTCTCAGAGCAGTTGCAGATGTAATGTGCGGTGCTGGTAAGATCGAACCTGAGGGTGAACTCTGAGACAGAGTCGAAAGGGGCCGAACAAATGAATGAGCCACAAAGATGGTCGAATAAACTTTGTAACAAGTTAAACCCTAGTGTGCATTCCAGCCCTCGGATGCATTGGCGAGATCCTGACTGTCGATGCAAGGCGGGAATGCCAGGCGTAAAGGCCGAAAATGCTGTGACTGAGGAGTCACATGGGCCAAGTAGCCAGGTCTTGCCACCTGCCTCATCAAGTACTGCAGTCATTAAGGTTAGAACGAGCTGGCACCTGCAGGAGCTGCGGGAACACCGCCAAGGCCGAGCCTCATTAAGTTCACCGAAGAACTGGCAGACTAACAGATGGTTCGTAGATGAAGTCAAAGCGCGCAATAAAAGCCCATATGACAGAGCAATACGGTGGCATTGTGTGTAGCCATGTAGCTTAGTCAAACCAGGGTTATAACCAGTCATCAAACATATGTTAAAGCGTTATGCATACATTATAACAATCATTCAAAACATATGCTAAAGTGATATAAATGCGTGGCATTTACATGACAGACACTAAGCCCACGTGCATCATAATATTGATCAAACATGTATTATATAGTGAATGCATATATAAGGTATACAGTAATTTTTTTTTTTTTTTATATGTATGTAATGAGAATGTGACAAATTGGTATCAGAGCCAGGTTTCAAACACTGTGGCCTCAATCAAAACATGCTTCACTGAGCAGAAACGTACACCATGCATACATGTATAAAGTTTATAATTACTAAACTGTTGTTCTGTTTATTTAGGGGTGAAATACAGACTTATAACAGCTAACAGTTAAGCCAGATAGGAGACGAAATGCAAGGACCCGGCAGCAACCCTCGAGAGAACCCAGAACTGTGGGTACAGTTGGGTGAGGAAACACGAAGTACCAACCTTGCAATCCTGGAAACTGTTCAGGAGTTGAAAAATGAGATGGCACGGTTGCGAGAAGACAATGCACGTTTGACGGTTGAACAAGAAAGGATTTTGAAAAGTTTGTCGGACAGGAAAAATCCACCTCTATCTAACCCCAGTGCGGAACAGCAGAGGATGACAGAAGAACAAAACTATCAGATGGAACCTGAAAATTCAGAGGGTAAGGAGGATCATTCTGACAATGTACCCGAACAGCAGACTTCAAAATGTCAAAAAACAGAGCTGCAAGGAGAATTTCGAAAAATCAAACCCCCACATTTTGATGGCGAACATTAAGAAGCAACTGAAGCTTGGTTAATAAATATGAATAAATATTTTCAGTTGTACGAATATGATCATAACTTGAAAGCAAGATTAGCTATCTTCCAGTTACAAGGTAAGGCAACCTTGTGGTGGGAGGAAATCAAGATTGTCAAAGGGGTAAGCGAACGGACCATTACCTGGGAGAAGTTTCAGAAATACTTCAAAGAAAGGTACCTGACTGAACGATTCTACGATGAAAAGGCAAGAGAATTCCATGATTTAAGATTGGGACAGTAGACAATGGACGAGTTCATTAATCGTTTTACCTCTCTGCTACATTATGTACCTTACATCAAGGAGGAGAAAGCTAAGGTCCAAAGGTTTGTGAACAGCTTACCTTCATACATAAGGGAGAGGATTGAGTTTGACAATCCTAGGACCATGGATGAGGCTATTCGTAAAGCAAGGATCTGCTACCAGCAGAGTAAACAGAAGGGGGACACCTCAAACGAAAGATGGAATGAGAAAAGGAGCAGTCGAATGGTTGGAAGAAGCAAAGGAGGTCGCAACAGTGGAAATAAGGGTGCTGGTAAAGGATTAAACAGTAGATCTGTTGCAAAGAATGTGCCCCGATCTAGGCCAATGAGCGAATCTAGAGTAAGTGAGCAGCCTGTTAGACCAGAAGGTGAGGGGATGACCAGACCTCCAGTTCAATGCTGGGGTTGTGGAGGACCTCACTATGTTAAAAACTGCCCACAGTGAAAGGGGACAGACCAGATATCCCAAATTCACAAAGCATCGACCGTTGGGGACGTGGCACGCAGTGTACCCAGAATTAATGCAGCTTTGGAAGACCAACAAGCGGAATACCAGCCATCTATGGTTGAATTCGAAGGTAAAATTTCACACCTTTCTATATCTGTTCTTATTGATCCAGGAGCTACTTTAAGTTATATTAGCCCAAAGATAGTAGAACAATGTAAATTACAATCTGAAAAGTTCAAGAATCCGTGGCTGGTCCAATTAGCTACAGGAGCCAAGAGACGAGTCTTGGCCAAGGTAAATAATTGTTCTTTAACTATAGCAGGACAGCCAATAGTAGCAGATTTAAATGTACTACCGTTGGGTTCATATGACATCCTGATTGGGATGGATTGGCTGGAAAAACACTGGTCCTTAGTGAATTGCAAAACAAAAACTATCTACTATAAGGATGACCATGGAGAGCAGCAGGAGTTACAAGGAATCAAACATCCTGTACAGATTCGACCCATTACAACATCTCAGTTAGCTAAGTGCATCACGAAGAAGTGTCAAATCTATGCTATTCAGGTGGGTTACGCAAATCAGAAGGATAAAACTGCCATGTTGGGCAGCATTCCGGTGGTACAAGAATTTGTAGATGTCTTTCCTGAGGAGGTACCGGGATTACCGCCTAAAAGGGATGTGGATTTCACAATTGAATTGATTCCGGGAGCAGTACCTATGTCACGGGCACCGTACCGTATGAGTGTGCCAGAGCTAAGAGAATTAAAAATGCAACTGCAGGAGCTGTTGGATAAAAATTACATCTGACCCAGTGTATCACCTTGGGGAGCCCCAGTGTTATTCGTCAAAAAGAAAGATGGAACGTTTCGGATGTGCATTGATTATCGTCAGCTGAATAAGCTCACGATCAAAAATAAATATCCTTTGCCTCGGATCGATGAACTTTTTGATCAGGTAAAGGGAGCGACGGTATTCTCTAAGATCGATCTACGATCTGGTTATCATCAGATCAGAATTAAAGAAGAGGATATCGCTAAGACAGCTTTCAGAATGTGGTATGGGCACTACGAGTTCGTGGTGCTACCTTTTGGTTTGACCAACGCACCTGCTACCTTCATGTGTTTGATGAACAGTGTGTTTCACAGATTCTTAGACAAATTTGTGTTTATATTCATAGATGATATCCTGATTTATTCCTGAACTAGAAAGGAGCATGAGGAACACCTAAGATTGGTGTTGCAAACTTTGCGAGAACATCAACTGTATGCAAAGTTTAGTAAGTGTGATTTCTTCAAGGAGGAGATACAATACTTAGGCCATGTAATCACAAAGGAAGGAATTGCAGTAGACCCTGAAAATATCAGAACTATAATGGAGTGGCCCATACCAAAGGACGTGGCAGATATTAGATCCTTTATGGGGCTAGCGGGTTATTATAGAAGATTTGTCGAAGGCTTTTCTAGGGTAGCATACCCTATCACATCCTTACAAAAGAAAGGAAAAGTATTTAAGTGGACCTCAGAATGTCAGAAGAGTTTTGAACAACTCAAGCACTTACTCACCACCGCACCCATATTGAGTATAGCTGATCCTAATAAGGATTACGTGGTCTGCACTGATGCTAGTAAAGAAGGCGTGGGAGGAGTTATGATGCAAGAAGGAAGAGTCATTGCATATGAATCAAGGAAGCTAAAAGAACATGAGCAGAAATACTCTGCTTATGACCTGGAGCTGACAACTATTATTCATGCCCTGAAAACGTGGCGACATTACCTTTTGGGAAGAAAATTTCTGTTGCTAACAGACCACCACAACCTAATAAACTATTTCAGTCAACCCACCTTAAATGCGAGGCAAGCTCGTTGGGTCGACTTCTTAAGCGGGTTCGACTTTGAAATTAAGCATTTAAAGGGGAAGGAGAACCGAGTGGCTGATGCATTAAGTCGAAAATTACAATGCATGTGTAAGATTTCAGTTAGTAAATGGAAGAGTACTCTATTGGAAAAGATAAAAACAGCAGCTGAACATGATGCTGTTTACCAGCAAATTAAACAACAAGTACAACAATTTTCTAGTAAAGAAACACAACAAGGGTATGAGCTGGGTGATGCCGGAGTGTTGTATTTTAATAAAAAGCTATATGTACCCAATGAAGATAATCTTAAGAAGCTGATTCTGGATGAATTTCATATCAGCCATTATACCGGGCACCCGGGTTACCAGAAAATGGTTACCGCTCTTCGAAAAGAATATTACTGGCCAAAAATGAAGAAGGAGGTAGCTGAGTATCTAGCACGATGTCTAGAATGTCAGCAGATTAAGGCAGAGCATTTGCATCTAGCAGGGCTGCTACAACCCTTACCCATTCAGCAATGGAAATGGGAGACTATCTCCATGGATTTTATAACCGGATTGCCTCGAACGAAGAAAAATAATGACTCCATTATGGTGGTAGTGGATAAGTTGAGCAAGGCAGCACACTTCATACCTGTGCAATCAACTTATAAGGCTGTGCAAATCGCTCATATTTTTATGCAAAATGTATTCAAATTGCATGGACTCCCGAAGGTGATTATCTCCGATCGTGATGTTAAGTTTACATCAACCTTTTGGAGGACATTGTTTGCTGAACTGGGAACGCAGCTGAACTTTAGTACAGCTTACCATCCCCAAACAGATGGCCAAACAGAACGAGTGAACCAGGTTGTGGAGGATATACTGAGAGCATGTGTTATGATGAAGCCAACCCAATGGGAAGAATATCTCCACCTGATCGAATTCGCATATAACAATGGGTATCACTCCTCAACACAGCTGAGTCCTTTTGAGGTCATGTATGGGCGGAAGTGTCGCACACCCGCAAGTTGGGGTGGACCTGAGGATAGGTTACGAATTGGACCTGACATGCTCGAGGAAATGGAAGACACCGTAAAGAAAGTGCGTACCAACTTAAAAGCCGCTCAGGACAGACATAAAAGTTTTGCTGATCGAAAGAGAAGGTTCAAAGAATTTCAAGTTGGGGACCATGTGTTTGTAAGAATTCAACCTAGAAGAAGCACCTTACAGTGGAGCGGATGTGCCAAACTAGCACCTCGCTATTTTGGACCTTTTCAAGTCTTAGCAAGAGTGGGGCCAGTAGCTTATCAACTCGCCCTACCAGGCCATATTAAAATCCACAATGTTTTTCACGTATCCGTATTAAAACAATACGTTTACGATCCTAAACATGTGATTCAATGGCAGAATGTTCGGGTCGAGCAGGAAGGCGAGGTTCTGGTCGAACCACTGACCATTCTCGACCGGAGAGAAGTGCAGCTGCGGAAACGGGTTATTTCCCAAGCTAAGGTACAATGGCAGCATTATGGGCCTAAACAGGCCACTTGGGAGGATGGAGAGCTCCTTAGAGAAGCTTACCCAAATTTGTTTAAGGGAGACAGACATCGGGACGATGTCCAATCCCAGGAGGGGGAGATGTGATAACCCCAGATTATGTAAATATGAAAATCTACTGTGGTAAAAGACAGTAAAATAGTTGCTGTTATGTTTTAAAAGAACAAAACTGGACAAAATATTTTATAAAATTAATTTTAATATTTTCTTGAAATGCTGGCAGCCTCTAGGAGGTGGATTTAAAAGAAAATGCTCAGTTATAATAACTGGAAAAAAACTACCCTCCCAAAAAACAGGAAAAGTCTTGGCTGTAGGGGGAAGCTCTGTGCTGTGTGGACAGACAGAGGAGACCTTTTCCAAGAAGAGGAAAAAGGGAGAAGAGAAAAAAGAAAATACTGGTTAAGTCTGGTGAGGACCAGATAACCAAGCACAGAGTGAAAAATCTTGCTGAGGACTTGAGGTTTGCAATATGGTTCGAGGGGAGACTTCCGTCTGAGGGATGGATCTCATGGCTGGGTGGAAGAGCAGAAACAAGCACAGGTGACTTGCTTGAGAAACCATTACTGACACTGTGAACCAGGTACGGATTCAAGTTGCAAAGTCCCTGAAAGAATATAGATTTACAGTATAATTTGCAATATGTAAATAAGGAACTATGTTTATTTTCCTAGATACTGTTTATATACGCAGTGAATCTGCTGTAGGGTTATTATCCTAAACCACTGTTATGGTATTAAGTAACTGCATGTGTGTAGTTGAAAATGAAATGTTCAGTTGTAAGTCAAGAGACTTAAACCAAATCTAGCTGTGTAGTAAACAAAGCGGCTACGGAAGTATTAAGCCAGAGCCTAGTTATGGAATAATAAGGGAGAAACCGGTTGTTAAACAACAATCGCCCTGTCATAATATAGTCGAAGAGACAGACTCTGTAGTAACCACAGAACAGTAAATAACGGAAACAACCGTGCAGAACCTATGCATGTAGACAAACACTGCTTAGTATGTCAACAGAACAAGTTGGCACATCCAAGGTCTGAGTGAGAGCACCGATAGTGGTCGGGTTTCAACTCCTCGACGAAAAGAAAACCAACTCACGGTTATCATATTAAAGACTGTGACTATGTAAAAACAAGAAATGGAGTATCCCGACCAGGGGATTTACATTTATAAACTGTAAGACAGAGAGCGGAAAAATGTATTTCTTTTCAATATGCTAGTAATGTGGAAATATACATGTTCGCTGATTCGCTTAGGTAAACCAGAATAGAGCATAAAGAGAAGCAAGGAAAGACGAAAACCCCATAATAGATCCTGTACATGCTACAAGTATAACTCTGAGAATATGCATATACATTACGGCATTTCCTAAGGAAGAATATGTATGTACAACCAACCTTTTAATCAAGGCATACGAGTTCATCAGGACCTGAAACTATATGATAAATGACCAACAAACGAATCGAGAAATTAAACAGAACATGAGTAATTTATAACTGTCGCCTCTTGTTCTAAGGACGGTTAAATATCCAAAATACATTCATAGTATTCAAGGTCCTATTACCATAAAAATATAGACTGTGCACAGGTCTGTTATAAATTACAGAATAAATATATACCCGGTGGGGAACCGTAAGGTAAAGTCTGTCATTCATTAACAATAGAAAATTCCCAAAACAAGAACCTGGACCCAGAGTCAAATGTGCGGTTACAGCCAGAACCGAATCACATGTCCAGGGATGGACAGAGTAAACCAATTACTGCGCGTGCCTTCAAGGGCTGCATTACAAACACATTAAGTTCTTAAATATATATATCAAACTCAGACGGGTTCCAATGTGAATACCACTCCATCGGTCGATAATGAAATTGACCAGAAGACAAGAAAACCCAAATACGACCTGAGAGGGTTTTTGTGTGAAATACCTTAGCCAAGGATGCAAGGAAACCCTCGCTAGCACGGCAGTATGCAAAACCCATATCCGAACAACTCAATCGACAGTTCATGAGCGTTGTGAGGAGAAACACAGAAAAACTAAATATATACCTTCAGTTGCCGAGAGGGTGTAAACATTGTGTTTAATGGTCGAAGCACCACCAGAGGGGTTCAGGTAACCCAGCAATGTGCCCTGTAACAAGGAAACCCGAGACATAAGAAATCGTTATCCATGTATAACGCTGCAAGAATAAACAAGCTATAAAACCTAAGAGGCGAGGTGCCATACTTGTGTAGGGTTAATGTCATGCACTCTCCCGCTCTCAGAGCAATTACAGATGTAATGTGCGGTGCTGGTAAGATCAAACCTGAGGGTGAACTCTGAGACAGAGTCGAAAGGGGCCGAACAAATGAATGAGCCCCAAAGATGGTCGAATAAACTTTGTAACAAGTTAAACCCTAGTGTGCATTCCAGCCCTCGGATGCATTGGCGAGATCCTGATCGTCGATGCAAGGCGGGAATGCCAGGCGTAAAGGCCGAAAACGCTGTGACTGAGGAGTCACATGGGCCAAGTAGCCAGGTCTTGCCACCTGCCTCATCAAGTACTGCAGTCATTAAGGTTAGAACGAGCTGGCACTTGTAGGAGCTGCGGGAACTCCGCCAAGGCGGAGCCTCATTAAGTTCACAGAAGAACTGGCAGACTAACAGATGGTTCGTAGGTGAAGTCAAAGCGCGCAATAAAAGCCCATATGACAGAGCAATATGGTGGCATTGTGTGTAGCCACGTAGCTTAGTCAAGCCAGGGTTATAACCAGTCATCAAACATATGTTAAAGCACTATGCATACATTATAACAATCATTCAAAACATATGTTAAAGTGACATAAATGCGTGGCAGTTGCATGACAGACACTAAGCCCACGTGCATCATAATATTGATCAAACATGTATTATATAGTGAATGCATATATAAGGTATACAG
>APFE031504813.1:26619-53396 GCA_000404065.3 Pinus taeda | reverse complement strand
TTTACAGTCCTCTTTGATGTATATGTGGTGTGTGCAAACTGAAGGATGAACTCCCTTCATCTCCTTATAACTCCAAGCGAAAGCATTCAGGTGGTTGGCCAACAAGTTGCACAGCTCCTCTTCCTGAGAAGGAGATAGGGAGGAGCTGATTTTCAATGCTCTCTCAGGGCCACATTCCACATTCTTAACTCGGGGAGTGACACGGTTAGTTGTACATAGATCTACCGAGGTGCTAGCTTGGGCATTCTCCACCAATGTTTCTAAGGGTAGAGTACTAGGAGGTGGGTTCTGAATCAAGTTCTCGATCAAGTCATCCTCGGTTGGAGGGTCCCTCCCATTGGTTTCTATGGTACATAGAGGTGCTGAGTACACCTCATCTTCTTCTCCTTCTTCCAACCAGAGTGGTAAGTCGTGCTCTAAAGAGGGTTGGGCAGGAGGATATAGGACGAGTTGTTTGGACATAGGACCATTTTTGATGGTCATATTCCCAGCACGACAACTGATGTAGGCATCTGCAGTAGCCAACCAAGGCCTTCCCAAGATGAGGGGATATCCAGTAAGCTTTGCCTTTGGTTGCAGAACCAGGAAGTCTGCAGGATACGCCCAGGAATCAATGGATACCAAGACATCCTCCACAATCCCCTCGGGCGTCACAGTGGAGCGATCTGCTAATTGCAGTACTGTCGAGGTCTTTCTCAGGGAACCTTGAAGATTGAGCTTGAGCATGGTATCCCTGGTCATTACATTAATGGCAGCCCCCAAATCAATCAGAGTGTGGGGTATGATGGTGCCATTGATGTGGACATCTACTACAGGACTTCCAGGATCTAAGTACTTTTGGCAGATGACTTGTCCTAGCATAAGGTCAGACAGTTGTCCTATAACATTGATAGTTGAAGCGTCTTTCTTCCGTCTGCCTGGATGCTTAAAACATTTCTCCTTAACCAGCTTGTTATAGATTGGCACATCCTTGATAGCCTGGAGAAGGGGTATCTTTACACACAACTGCTTAAGCTCCCCCAGAAGCTCATCCTCTTCTGGTTTGGGTTGGATGGTAGTTGTGAGTCTCTCTGGAAAGGGTGGAATAGGCTTTGGTCCACTTTCCTGATGGTCTTCCTCATCCTCTGGGGGAGGAGGTTGACGATCTGGAAGGGTCCTTCCAGATCTCAGATTGATCTCCTGGATCTCCACAGCATAGGTAGGGCATGAGGTTTCCCCAGTATATACCTGCTGAGCCTGTCTATTGTTGGGGTTCGGGTTCGGTTGGGCAGGCATTTGAGGTTGCCTGGGTGGAGCAGGAGGTAAGGGTTGCGGTTGAACAGGAGGTGGAGGCAGAATGGCGGGAGGAGCATTATACTGGGGCCTCCACCCCGACTGAGGTGTACTCCACTGAGGTTGTGACTGGGCATTTGAATGATAAGAGTGAGGAGTGGGCTGAGTAGGATATTGAGGTGGATATGGCCAAGGAGGAGGCATGGTCCATGTAGGATGAGCAGGGGGGCCCCAGGAAGGCATAGGAATTGACTGGTTGGGGTTGTAATAGGCTGGTGGTGCCCCTTGCATCCCTTGCTGATAAGGTCTAGGTCCTTGTGGCCTCCTTTGGTTAAGATAGTAGAGAGGTTCAGTGGGGGCTTCTGTCCCTTGGTACATGGCTTTGAATCCAGGTAAGGTGGGACATTGATTGGTAGAATGGTCCTCCTCACAAACAAAACATACTTCGACCGAATGCAGTGGGCATTCGTTCTTAGGATGTCTTCTTGTGCACCTAGGGCAGAAGACAGCTAAGGCTCTCTCAGCTTCTTCTTTCTTCTGCTGGATCCTGAATGTATCCAGCTGCATGGCAATGGTCTGTCTCATCTCGCTCTTAAGATCTTCTAATTGGTGTGCTAACTCATGTTTGGAGAAAGGGATTCCAACTGAGGTGAGGTGTCCCTTACCTCTTTTCCTAGCTGCCCTGGAGTGGTTTCTAAACACAGTTTTGATGTCCTCATACGGCAGCTGGTAGATATCCCCCCCAGCTAACATGTGAAGGGTGTCTAAGAGGTCTTCAGGCACTCCTCGGAGCAGAACCAACTTCAGGGATTTGGGGTCAAGTGTGCACCTGGCCCTCTTGTAACTAAGTTGGAACCTTTCCTCATAGTCCTCTAGAGACTCATCACTTCCCATAGTCATACGGAAGATCTCCCCTTTTGTTTCTTTGGACCTACAATAATCCCGGTACTTATCATTAAAGGCTTGCTGCATCTGAGCCCATGAGGTGATACTATTCCCAGGTAAGCCCATGAACCAGCGTAATGCTGCATCCTTGAGGGTGGAAGGGAAAAGTTTTAGCTTTTGTTCATCCTCAGTATAGTCATAGGTTCTACAGAGGACAGCAAATTCGAATAGGAAGGTATCAGGATCTTCGGAAGTCATCCCATGGAAATGGGGTAAAGCAGAGGGGCTAATGTTCTTCATTTTCATTTCACCATTGGTCTCTTGGATAGGGAAGGCACCTTCTATCCTCTCGTTTCCTCCTTGATTATTAGCCATAGTCTCAGGTGGAGTTGTCTCTAACTCTTCTTCTTCTATAGGGCTTTGGTATGCCTCGTGGTGTTCACCTATAGTTTCCTCTGAGTCACTGTTGTCACCGAAGAGTGAAGGGTGACTGAGTGAGGTAGTGGGGGTGTTTGGTAGGAATTTTCCTGATCTATCTCTGTTCCTACGAGGCATGAAGCAAAAGGACTTCTTTTTTGATTGCTTGAGTGGTTCTTTTCCTGTGCTCTTGCAAAATGAGACAAATTGATTGCAAACTTGAAACTCTAATCTACACTTGCAGAATGGAAAGTTTAAGCTAGGAAAGCAGGAAAACTACCTTATGAAAGCAGGAAAGGCTACTCTACATTTGCATGAATGAAATTGCATGATAAAAATGAAATAAACTATTTAGAAGAAAGTGAGAGTAAGAATTTAGAAGAAAAGCAACAATTTCTAATACTCTGACGCTTCCCCGTCAACGGCGCCAAAAAGATGGTGAGCCCCAGTATTGTAGCAATAATGCTACAACTCCTGGGGCTTCCTGTCTCTTATTTTTATCAACCCGGTGGTTCGTACAAACTTGGAAGCGACGGTGCTGTATGCACAAGTACTAGACCTTGTCGCAGCTGTCACTTGGTCAGCTGGCACAAGTCTGTTAGGGCTCAAGCCAACTTCTATAGGCTCACAGAAGAAGATTTATCAATGATGGACGAAAGCTAGCTCAAAGGAGACTAAGCTAATGGACAAAAATGAACTCGAAGTAATTCAATGCATGTAACCCTAAGAAACCCTAATTTAACTAGTCTAACCTCTATAACGCAATGAGGATGAGTAATACGCCTACCAATGCTGCTACTACTTCTATCAAGTGGGAATGCATGAATCTACACTACTGACATTACCAAGGACATGTTTTTATGCTTTTTCATTAAGTGGTGAGGTGATTGTGTGTTGCTTACTTATTAGGGTTTGATTGTGCAAATTGGATGGAGAAGGAAGGAAAGCGTGGGGCAGGTTGGGAGGCTAAGTGAGGTCCCTATGGACCCTTGGCATCCATCCACGGAGGTTCCCCACATGCAGGAGCTCGGCAACCGCGTGAAAGACCTCCTACAGGATGTCTGCAGGGGATTCTACAGGAAACTCAGGGTTTTCTACAGGATGTCTCTGAATTGCTACAGGATGTCTCTGAATTGCTACAGGATGGTTTACCGTGGAGGACTGAGGTGAGGAAAAGGTGATGGATGGGTAGGAAGAGATGTGAGAGGTAAGGGTCAAGCTAGTGATGGCTCAGGAACGGGAGGATGAGATGGAAGACAGGTGGAGGGAGCGTGTTGGAGTGATGGACGTGAGAGGTCAAGGGATGAGGCCAAGTGAGGATTAGGAGATGCTTAGGAAAGGACAGAGCGCTGTGTAAGGCAGAGAAACGTGGTTGTATGCAAGGTCAGAACAGAAGAGATGGCAATGAACGAAATGGAAGAGAGTGTAAATGAACCAAATGACCGAAACTGTTGATCAAACCAAGAAAACATAAACCTACACTAAATATACCGTGATCTTATTCAACAGTGATCCAAAACGCAAGTAGAAGTACGTATGGGACTGTGGTGAAGAGTTGTGTGGTTGGTATAAATGACAAGGAAGCATCTAAATCCAAATCATAATTGCATCAACCAGTTTTGTGCAATTTTTGGTGGTCTGCTACGTACTGCACCCCAATCTTCAAACGAGATGGCAGTGAGCCTTAGCAAACGATTTTAATGGAGCTCCAATGAATAACATGCATCAACTGCTACTCTAAACAAATGAAAGGAGTTGCATCACAACCAAAACCTATCTAACTCACAAAGGAATCAAATTGCAAGACTACCATTCACGTTGCATGTGCAAATAAACTCAAAGTGCTGGAAAAAGAACGAGAAGCAATACTACACAGAGGGGATCTATGGCTCTCAGGTTGGGCCCTAACCTGAGAGCTATAGTCTCCAAATGAAACTCAGGAATCGATCAAAAACTGTCTTCTTTATTCATGATTCAATGTCATGCCAAACTGGCTTACAGCAAAAAAAAGGAAACAACCTGGACTGATTACAAAAATGATAAGATAGCCCAAAAGATTCAACAACCTATCTAAGGCTACGGCCTCCATATTTATACAAAAAAAGATGATGATCCGCCAAGTAGCCTTGATTCTCGGAGCTCGGCTGTCCACTGAAGTTAAACTGCGGATTTGTGAGGCAGTCAACAGTTGATGACTGCTGTTCCTGTAGGACAGTTGGCTACTTCTGAGGCTCGGAGGGGAGATTGATTGGAGCTCGGAGTTCTCGGTGGGATTCACGAGGAATGTCCCAGTATTGCGAACATCCTTCCACCAGATCAGCAGTGCCACCTTATGTCTCCTTGCTCCTGCTACGTTGCCTTTGTTCCCCTTTTTCATGCCAAAACCTGGAATCACAATGCATTAGTCACGTGGATAAAGTGTCTATCCTTCCTCCTACAAACAACACGAAATAACTAAGAAATGCATGCACAAGCAAATAAAGATGAATGGTTTGAGCGAGTAAAGCAGGCCAAAATGAGCCCGAATTGTACCAAAATTGGGGCTCATCAGTGCACCATGCTTGTTTTGTGTCATTATGATAGGAGTCATTTGAATGAGATTTCTAGTTGTGGAACATCTCTTAGAGCCACTCCTACGTGAGGGCATTCTTCCTTGTATGATAGAGACATCATCTTTGTGTACATCATATTTATTGACAATGTATAATGCAGTAGCCTACACCATCTTAACACCAGGGCCTAGAGACGTAGTCCCTCCTGGACGAACTCCATTATCAACTGCTTTCGTTTTCATGTGTTGATGATTGTTATGTTCCTCTTCTTTACAGTATGTAGATGGATTCCTTAATGTTCCTTTAAAAGCGATTTTAAGACATCACGAAAGTAAAAGGTCTTGGGAAGGTCCTTCTTCACACCTAGACCTGGATCATTAGGCTGGACTTACAACTCGTCATACTGCAACTAACAAACATTTATACCGTCTGAAACCCAATGATGCTTCGTATGTTTCTTATAGTTCGTCTTTTGGAAAGACATTTTGAGTACATTCAATATCAACATATTTCCAAAAATGTTAACACATTAACTGATTCATTAGCAAACTATGTGTTAAACAGACATTTGCGACATGTAAAAGTAAATTTTCAATTCACATCATTAGTTGAATAGGATTGCACATAACCATATATATAAAAACTATGAAAGTAAAAAAATAGATAGATGTTTTAAAAGTTTTTACAAAATTTGTGTCTAAGAAATGTTTGGTCATCTGACCTAAAAACTCAAAATGCATACAAAAATCATCCTAAGTAGACCTAGTGATGCTCATGATAACAGGTCACAGCCTGAGCTATCATGTGCAATAGTCGCATCCAAAGGCCTAGAACACCAATAGTATGGCGTTGCAGCCTCATAGGTAACTCCTTGATCTGGACATCCGAAATACCAAGGGTTAATCCCTCTACATGATCTTGCAACTCTACTAGTGTCTCAGCCAAATCCAAATCCTAGAGAATTGCTCTCCCAACATTTCTCCATGTTGGACCACCTGCCTCTTGTTGGTGTCTCATAGGTCGAACAGTACCAACATTTGTATGCATGAGAACAATTTTAGTTTAGTCTCGGAAACATCAAAAAAAAAGAACATGTAGAAACTTAAAAATAAATAAAAAAACATTTGGTCAAAAGCAATTTACCTATAGCACCCCATTGAGCGCCCACTGGTAAACTCAAATCTAGATCTCCACGAAAATCCATCCGTGTGTATGGATGCTGCTCGATGACAATGTGTTGTCGATCGATCCAACTAAAGAATTCAATAGAAAATGTAATTGATGACTGACCAGCATGTTTATCCATCAATTCAACCCACCTCTACATCCGTGGATCTCTAGGACCAGCTACACCCAGTGTTACAGGCTAAGTTTGCATCAATGGAATTCTCTCTAAGGTAAAAGTAATTAAGAGTGATCCATAGCTAAAATTCTTCATCTTACCAATATTTTCCTTTGGCATCTGCTCTTTCAGTGAAGGAAGTACTGCCTCACACGAGTTGAATAAAGTTGGCTCAAGACACTCAAGTGCATACTGCATGTATGATCTGTTCTCTAGATGAAGTGCCACATTGTCTACCAACTTTATGATGGTGAAAAGGATTGTTCTCAAAGGAAAATCACAAATATCTTTGATGATTATCTTTCATCCTTGCTAGGCTGTGTACCTGGCCGACAGAATTGTGAAACATAGTCCCTCACTGATTCCCCTCCACGGGAAGAACCTGAAAGAGAAGTGGGCACACCACGTCTCGACAACCCTGTAAGAAAGTAAACATCATCGATCATAATAGGGACCACTTTGTCCCTTATGTGAAACGCCTGACCTGTTGGATCCCATGCATGAACTAGGAACTGCAATAGTTTTGATTGTTGCCTCATCCCGGACAACCTGATGTATTTGAGCAACCCATAGTTTTTGAGGGCCTCAACTGTACTTGAATCATTTAGGGAAACCATGTATTCTTCTTCATTCTCTCTCTCTCTCACCAAGTAATAGACATTCTAATCCAATGAAAGACTGAAATCAAACCATAAGCTTAGTTAGGATCCATTTCATGCAAAAAACTGGAGAAATTTTGGGCCAAACATGTGAAACCAATTTGTGAAACTCACCCAGCAAAGCCTAGGCAAGGAGATAGTGCGCTGCAATGCATCTATGCTTCTGTTTGGGTGCTCTGTAGCGTAATTTTCAACATGGAAGGTTGCGTTGATCCTAGGCCAAAAAATTCTAACCCCAGGGGCCTTGAAAACCCTAAAACCTTGCACAAAACTGTAAAATAATGCCATGAAAATAAAGATGAGGGGTAGCTTTTCTACCTGGTCTGGATGGCACGATAAATAATCCACAAAATCTCTCGCAATTAGTTGTTGAAGGTCAAGGTAAAGAATAGGGTCAGAGCACAAACTGAATGGTAAATATCAAATGGTGAAAATAATAGGATAAATTCTTGTTTTATGTTTATTTCATGATCATTAAATGAGTAAAATTCAATGTTTACCTATTTTTACCAATAAAACAGATATGTTTAATCTGTTTTTTGTTTCTTTGAACAGATTTACAGCTGATTTACATAATTTGACGTGCACAATCGTGAATTGTACTTTGACCACAAAGCATACTCTTATCTCTTTTTCGAGCTATGTTAAAGATAAAAAAAGGAACCCCCTTGGGGTCCTCTTTAAGCTCTTTTCACACACTCGAAATATGAAAAGATTTCCGAGCGCTTGTCCTTTTTAGCTCGTTAATAGATTGGAAATGACATCTACTTAGTCTAATTTTAACCCTTTTCCAGACTTAGATAGATTATTTACAAAAAAGGAATACGTTGATCGAACATGGTCAATAGGTTCTCTCTCGTATTGTTTTATGCTTTTTCGAACATGAGAGACAAATCTAGGAAAAAGAACATGTGGAGTTTTCTTTTTGTCCCTTTTCAAACTCTCTAAACATGAAAAGAACGGAGTTATCATTGTCATTAAACTCATTAAAACATCAAATAGCAACAAACTTGTCCATCATGACAAGACCGAGTTTCACCTTCACTAGACTCGTTAAAACATCACATAGCGATGGATTCACTCAAAGGGTGCAATTATACAACAAGAAAATGTTATCCTCCTCAAACTTGATAAAAAATAAAGAGGTATTATTCAACAATGACTGGGGAAAATAGGTAAAGGGTTAAACCACTTTATGTCAGCAGGTTGCTCTTGAACATGACACTTTCACTTCATCATCGTGACTACATGGGTTGAGTTATTTGCTTGATGGTCATCATACCTTGGTCTATCATACCATCCATTACTTTGGTTTTGGGTCAATTCAGCCAATTAATTCAGTGTCTTTAACATGTTCAAGAGAAGTCACTCAGTCAAAATTCATCCTTTCCAATACTCATAAACCTTCATTTTCATGACCGCCATTCCTAAACCTTGTGTGCTCACTCACATTCCATCTCCAAAAATCATTAAACTCATTTCGTGTCTTTGATGTGGGATACATCAAGGCCCTCCTGCGATGAGTCACTTCTTGTCAACATCAGCACATTATCCAAGAAGTTGACTTAGAAGCACCCTTCCAGTACCTTGAGGCTTGCATACATCAATGGAAAGTTTCTTGCATTTAGCAATAGGTTGACATCATTGGCCTTCGACCGAAAGACTTTGTATGATGTTCGAAATCAAAACATTTATTCTCACCATGTAGAATGTACTGTAGTACCTTGAGGATCATTATCATTATCGGTGATTGTTGGGTCTAAAATGCGGATGAAAATTAGAGTTCCATTTACTATCAACCTGGGAAAGTAAAACTTCGAGGAACATCCACCGTATGTGGACTTAGAGACAAACTAAATTAAGTTAGGTGAAGAAATACCAAAGCTCCCTTACAGGAGGTCTATTCATTAATATTTCTAACCATCTTAATCAATAAACTAAGGATGAATGCATTTAAACATAATTCAAACTAATTATGGGAAATATTAAAGCTCTCTTACAAGAGACTTTTCACTTATATTTCCAGCATCAAGATCTTTAAACTAATGAAATTAAAAACATAAATGAAAGCGTACTATACCAAAACAAGTATGCAAGTGAGGCAATGAGGGCCCTCCATAGCTCCACAAGCACGCCTAAAAAGAAGTCAAATATAGAAGAAAATCCAATCCACTTTATTTATCATAAATTGCAAATTTCAATTACAAGCTCCAAGTTCTACATTCCAAGAGATTCTAAATATCCATTACAATGATCCTAAAATCTAAAATTACAAATGAAGGACTAAGTTTCTAAATTCTAAGGAAATTTAAGATTACAAATGAAGGAGATAACACTCCTATTTATACAACAAGATGAGATAACAAACTCATAATGATGATCCTCTATTCCCTCCTTTGATCCACATATTTCTCAACCAATGATGACACATAACCCTATCCTCCATGATCTTCTCCATGAGTTCCATGATCTGATCCATGAGGTCCATGATCTCCTCAAATTCGAATTTAAACATAGAGTGCCACATAAGGGTGCCTTAGAAGCTTCCTTTGTACCTACACATGTCAAAAAACTCATTCTAATTGTTAGGTATAAGTATTGGGATATTATTTTCTAAAGTTTAACCACAAATTCTCTTAAAAATACTAAGAATTAATAAGTTCTTGGAAAACACAATGGTAACCCATTTAATGATGAAAGTGAAGCTAATGTGATGACATGGTGGTGGAATAGAGGTGAGAAAATGCGTGAACGGAGAGAAAGTGGATGTTGAATGGAGTGAAAGTGGATGTATTTTAAGGATAAATCTTAGGCCTAACATGCCCCCAAACTGAAGGTATTGCATGTCCTCATGCAATCTATTACATTACTTTTGATACTTGAGCTTTGGCTTAAACTTTGCATGACATCATTTACTTAACTTTTGCAAAGTGTTTTTGATGAATTGCAACTTGGTTGGTTCTTATGTTTCAACCATATTTTGTTTGTTGCATTCAATTTTAATGTATGATCTTTGCATATTGATAATGTGATTTTTATTGCGAAGAATTTTTATTGGAATGCATCATGGTTGGTTCTTGTGTAACAACCACGATTGTGTTGGCATACAGTTAACTTTTAAATACTTTTTACAAAGCCAATTTTATGCTCATGATGATGTAATAGTAAATATATTTTGAAAGTATGTGGGTTTTAGAATGTGATATATGAATATGGAAAAATATGATGGTGACAAAGTATGAATGTAAATGTATCCCCCCCCCCCCAAACTGATGGTTTTGGCAAGTTTGTGAAATGACGAAAGGAAGTTTTTTTTCCAAGAAATTATCATTCTAGTTTTTCAAGGAATTAAATGGTTAAAAGTTAGAAAATATCATACCTCAACTTACCCTTTCAAAAATGGATGAGATTTGTGCATGCATGGCTACAAAATTCTGAACATAGTCTTCTTCACTTGGCTGTGAAAATGGTGGATGAAGTTGAAAAAGTGAATCTTTTATTGTTGCTACATCTGCTGCTAAATCTGTTGCTGGATCTTCTGCTAAATGTTTGGAATTCGCTGTTGAATGCGGCTGAAAATGTATAAGGCTTGGAAGGTATACAAAATTCAGAATTTACACTTTCCCTCCCCAACCTTATTTATTAACTTGTCCTCAAGTCATTGACATCAAAATCCTTCTAGAAAATTATGGGCTTCAAGTCTTCAACAATCGTTGGCACAATTCTTGTCATGTGAATAAATGTGTTGGTGTCAAACATAACAAGAAATTGTTAACTTAGTGGCCAGTAATGGATGCCATTAGTCAACATGAGAGCTCCCATCTTTGATGTGGATGAGAGTCAAGATACCCCTAACACATCTTCTAAGTATGGGTGAATCTTTTGTTGTAAAATACTTAAAATATCTGATGAACAAGGGACATTGATGTATTCCATTTGTTTATCGAAATGAGAGCTTGCCCTTAAGGCATGCAAGTTTCAAGGAGCTTTTAGAAAAATATTTAGATTCAAGCACTATGGACTCAATGGTGTATGGAAGCAAGGTTTTATTTGCAAGGGTAGGAAAAAGGAAACTGACAATGAATATGTAAAGTGGAACAAAAAGCTTGTAAATGAGCTTCATTTCTTTTATTGGTGGGTTAGGATTGAAGAAAATGTAATATAGTGTATGTGGGCAATGAGAAATAGATAATGACTCTTGCTGGGAAAATTTGAATTATGGCATGCAAAATCTCAAAAATAGCATATCTTCTCATTTATTCTGGAATTGCTGCTAAAATAGTTGAGTTTGACCAACGTTGACCAGAGACTTATAGACTTCGAATTCAAGAGTCTATAGGTATTTCACCATCCTTGGATATTTAGGAACAAACCCCAGATCTTCGAATTTTCTTATCTGTCATGCAACATGTCAAACCATTAAGCTTGTAATTTTCTGGAAATTTCATTTATGATCATGGACTTGTTCTTTAGAATTTCTCATGAAATTAATCTTTTTGCAGACCAATTGCCAACACAATTTAGTCTCCTTAATGATCAATTGATCTCCCAAATCCTGCAAAAAAAACTTGGGATAAAGAAAATAAGTGTGTTCAAGAAGAAATGGCCATTCCCTTCCTGATTCGTATGGAAAAATTGTATGCCAAAATGAAACAAATTAAGGAAAATCAAAAATGTAATTTTTTAATAAATCCGCGTTTAATCAAGTGTCGGGTTCAACAGAAAATGCACCCATTGTATAAAGTAATTTTAACAAAAAAAAAAAAGATTGCTACAACTACACAATGTGAAGATACAAAATGACCAAATTTCAGAGAAAGCTTCGAAGCTATTGACTTCTTATTGGTTAAATGGGGATACCAATAAGTTGATATAAGAGGCCCGTAAAAATGAAATCACTAGTCGAAGGTGTGATCATCTCAAACATTTTGTCGAAGTCAATGAAATAATATTGAAGGCTCGAATCATTTCAAGTCATTTTCTGTTTTGTAATACGACTTTGAAATATAACTCTTCATCTTATCAACAATTTAGAGTTTTTTTTCAAATAGCAATGCTCACAGCAACCCATGGAGCTTCCTGCTTCATTTCTGTTGATTTTCTTGATCTGAAATTTGCATAAACGTGTTGAAGAACCTGAATACTTAATAACGTCTTTCAACAAAATACGTTGAAACCAATCAGGTAAAATATCCCAACCAATGTATTTCTCAACCAAATATGCCAACAATTTGTAAGATACTTGGTACTTTTCACCTCTTCCTCCCTCACTCTTACGCTAAAGAACTTTTGAACACACCTTTCTCTCACACCTTCCAATTATTCACTGTTGAAATCAAGGAAAATATATGGTCAAGACTGCAACTTATAAAAAAATGAGCATATATTTTTTATGTTTTCACATAGGATTTATTTTTAGCAACTCATTTTCTTGGCAACAAAGAAAAATGCATTTTGCTAACAAACTGAAATTCATGGGTGAAATGTCGACATTAATAATGCATATTCCAAATAACTACAGAACAGTCTGCAAATGATATGTCACCATTATTTACGTAGATGGGTCGAAGGAAAAACAAAGATAAATCAAAGCTAACTCTAAAAATATGTTGAAAACAATGGAACAGCTAGGCAAAAGGCACACGTATCTCTAGTTGTGATAGGGACACAGTACCCAAGAGATTATGCAACCTCCAACTCTCCTCCACTTCTTGGTTATCAAAACACCGGAGAGTTTGCAGGGGACAAATTTATTTGGATTTATGAAGAATTCTCACTTAATTAAAAAAAAAAATTGCACTCTACCCTTGGATCCTCACTCTATCCCTAGATTCATACCAGAATTCCTCTTCGTACCTATAAAGATTAAATCTGGCTCCCCATTCAAACTCCTGAGGTTGGGGCCTGACCAGTCAGGGAATGCAATCGATATCTGAATGCAATTGTTGAGAATCAACAAATCATTCAAATTGAGCCACAAAATCTACACGCAAAATCACTCAAACCGCTCAAATGGATTCGTGTCAGATTGACACATGTACACCCATTTCATTGAGATAATTTGGGAGTATGTCTCCACTTGAATCCACACATGTATGCAACTCTACAGTTCAAATCCTACGCATTATAGTTGGTAGCCTGTACATAGAGATATGCAAAACAGTTTGGGACAATTCCCTTGTTCATACGCAACTGCATTTAAGAGGTATCATTGCATGGGATTGTGATTGACATTCATTCGGAATTTTCTTCCCCCATCTACCTTCCATTAGTCACACATGGAAACCTTCCAGATTTTCATATGAGGAAACAAGGATACGTTGTCCGTTTTTTGTAAACAATACACTATTGAAGCTCGCATCTCCATTGTTATGTGAAAAACAATATGTTGCCCATTTTGTGCAACCAATGCCTTGCCCAATATGCAAACAATACATTGTTCCAAAGGTATATAACTTTGAATGTTTCTCTAATAAGATTATAGGCTGCGCTAAAGGCTATTCAATAAATTGATAAACATTTGATTGCTCTTCAGGAATGATAAACAATTTTGAATGCTATTGACAAACATTTGAAGCCATTTTAACACTCTCTAGGCATGAACGCTCTCTAAATGAAAATTTTCAAAATAAAATAATGTTGTATTGTATGTTGGATAACGCTGGAAGCAATGATATTAAGGAGAATAATGTTGCCACAATGATAACACTTGCATATGACATTGTATTAGAAAAGATAGCATTGTCAATGTATTTAGGCCCTCCTAAAACAATAACACTGCTCCAACATAATTTAACGTTTCTCCAAGTAAACGATCCAACACTCCTCCAGAAAAACTATCACGTTGTTGCAAATATCCAACGCTCAATAAAAGAACATATCTTAATTCTCCCCATAAAGATGTTATTGAATAAATATTGTATAATAAAGGTTCTTAAAAAAAAGTGTTGTTCCAATTCAAATCTTATTTGCAATAGAATTAAAGCTTCTACCTCTTGGAGACAAGTTTTCATGCAACCAACAAATCCAAAAGGAGAATAATAACCACATGCACAAACTGGAAATAAGGGGGATTATTCTTATCTAACCATACTAAATTGGGACATTCATTTCACTTTGCTCATCTATGGTTTTATCAAAATTCCGATTGAAGTGGGCTAAGAAAAATAAGGATTCGAATCTTGGAGGGTTGGTTCCATGTAAGAGTATTCAGATAGCCATTTCTTGCTAACCCAACATTCACCATTGCCTTCCTTAAGGTAAACATTTTAATAGATCGATATGTAGAGAAGTTCTAACACATTGATCAAATCACTAAACTACAGATTTAATTTTAAAATTTGAAATAAAAAATAGACGAATGTTTTTAGAAAATGATTTTGATTTCTTAGAATGTTGTATTTTTTATGATTTGTGTAAATTCCAAGCAAGATATTTTTATTGATTTGTGCAAAATAAATCAATAGATTTTCTGATCTTTCTTGATTACTTGAGGCGTAGGAAGAGATCATACTAACCTATTGATTTGTTTTTTTTTTTTTTGCACGTTAGTGTGGATGGAGAATAAATTTATTCATGAGAAATGATAATGTTTTTTTCAAAGAAAAAGAAGACTAAAAACTCTAGCGAGATCTTGTTTTATTTTTCTAATCTATTCTACCTTAACTTGCTTGAAATAATTTTTTGTTTCCTAGGTAAGAGAATGCTTCTAGTGAAGCCACCTACGGACTAAGAATTTGAAAATGCTCACATCAAGATTTAAATTTTTTACCTGATTATTTGCAAGGATGTGAGTAACCTGTCTTATTCTTAGAGTTGGCGTAAGGTTCTTTTGAAACTAGTCTTGAATATTGTCCTTGCTCTCCAATAATTACCTGTTTAACATCTTCAAATTTCTCATATGTAGATGAATTAGTAAGAAATGGGGGATTTGATAAAAAAACTGCATCTAAAATCAAACTAAGTATGAAAAATAAAAAAAGTTCAACTTGAACACCTTTATGAAGATCCTGCTGTCACCAGGTTTCACAAGTTCTTCCATAAAAAGAAATTGCAATAAAAATAACTTCCTAAGTCTACCTATAAATGATCCTCCCCGGCAATAGCACCAAAATGTTGGGTCTAAAATGTGGATGCAAATTAGAGTTCCATTTACTATCAACCCGGGAAAGTAAAACTTTGAGGAACAACCACTGTATGTGGACTTAGAGACAAACTAAATTAAGCTAGGTGAAGAAATACCAAAGCTCCCTTATAGGATGTCTATTCATTAATATTTCTAACCGTCTTAATCAATAAACTAATAAATGAAGGCATTTAAACATAATTCAAATTGATTACATGAAATATTAAAGCTCTCTTACAAGAGACTATTGATTTATATTTCCAACATCAAGATCTTTAAACTAATGAAATTAAAAACATAAATGAAAGCTTACTATACCAAAACAAGTATGCAAGTGAGGACAATGGGGGCCCTCCATAGCTCCACAAGAACACCTAGAAAGAAGTCAAATGTAGAAGAAAATCCAATCCACTTTATTATCATCAATTGCAAATTGCAATTACAAGCTTCAAGTTCTACATTCCAAGAGATTCTAAATCTCCATTACAATGATCCTAAAATCTAAAATTACAAATGAAGGACTAAGTTTCTAAATTCTAAGGAAAATTAAGATTACAAATGAAGGAGATAACACTCCTATTTATACAACAAGATGAGATAACAAACTCATAATGATGATCCACTATTACCTTCTTTCATCCACATATTTCTCAACCAATGGTGACACATAACCCTATCCTCCATGATCTTCTCCATGAGGTCCATGATCTTATCCATGAGGTCCATGATCTCCTCAAATTCAAATTTGAACATAGAGTGCCACATAAGGGTGCCTTAGAAGCTTCCTTTGTACCTACACATGTCAAAAAACTCATTCTAATTGTTAGGTATAAGTATATGGATATTATTTTCTAAAGTTTAACCAAAAATTCTCTTAAAAATACTAAGAATTAATAATGCTTTCTAAAACACAATGGTAACCCATTTAATGATGAAAGTGAAGCTAATGTGATGACATGGTGGTGGAATAGAGGTGAGAAAATGTGTGAATGGAGAGAAAGTGGATGTTGAATGGAGTGAAAGTGGATGTATTTTAAGGATAATTCTTAGGCCCAACAATGTTTTCTCTCATGTTTGTTAACGACTTACATCATTAGCTGGTAATCAAATAGTGCCTTCCCATGTTCAACTTCAGATCACATATTCACATGGTTAGACTCGTACTTGAGTGCATGTTTGAATGCGATAGAAGACCCCAGATCTAGTTTCATCCATCGGGGTTGCGATTTCAGGAAAGTACCAAATCATCCATAAAACGGATTTACACTGATGGTCATACCATCATGGATCTATATCGGTAGACGACTATCCATGTACTTGTAATGAAAGTTTATATGTTGAGTACGGGTATTCCTTCCCTCAAAAATTCATGAGAAAAAATCAAAATATCATATTATTATGTATTGTAATCGATGCAGGTCACCATCCACTTTGGAACCTCCTCATCACATCGTAAAGCATATCACTCAACATTAAAATTTTTGACTTCATGCTTTAGGGGGAAGCTATTAAATATCCATTTGGGTACATCACTCCCATCATTCATATCGGTACCATTAGGGCTCATCAAACCCTAATTCAATTGCTACATGTCGTAGACAAGTCATCACTTTGAATGCCTCCTTCCCTGAGATATTCTTGGCGTGAAACCCTCCAAAAATGCCTCCTTGAGAGACTAGCATAGCCTTGGTCAGGGGTAAGTGTGCTTCAGTGGAGGTAGGCCCATGTCAGGGTGCTTTCCAGAGCACTTAGGCCCACTTTGACCTATACTAGGCGAGATTGAGTGAAATCATCATAGGGTTCTGGGAATATTCTTATTTTCATGAGCTTTCTAGAAGATTCACACACTTATCATCTCCCATAATCTCAAAATTGGATAGGGAATGAATTAAGTAACCTCCTATCCTCTCATCCCTTCCTCCATGGAAACTAACCCTAAGTTTGGAAGGCCATTCAATACCCTCATTTATGACCAAAAATCCTCCATTTTCCTATAAATTGAGCACTCATCTAGTGATCAGGGGCTAGACTTTGAGAATTTGTAAGGACATACTGTTGGTGTGAGGTTTGAGATTGTAAGAAAGTATTGTTATGATGCTGGAGTGTTGTGCTCTTGATGTGATGTTGGTTGAAACCCAAGCTAGAGGAGTGACATTGGATCGGACTTCATGGTTGTAACTCTTCCTTCTACTTAATAAAGTTGTTTACATATTTTCCCATATTCTTGTCTTGATGTATGATGATTATATGTGTAAATGATTTCTATTCCATTTTGTTATAGTATATAGATCTCTTGCTTTGATTGGTTTTTATCCTCTATTTATGATTGCAGGTACTTGTCGAACGAATTATGTTCGAGAAGGAGAGACAAGAACCATACAAAGGAGACAAAGGGAAAGAAAAACATAACAAGTAGGTCCCTTTTCTTATTTATCTTCTATAGAAAAAGGTTAAGTGCTTTAATTCTGTTGTTCTAGGTGTAGCTACCCACCTAGGGAAATTGTATTTATTCGTAGACGTAAAATTCCACATAACAAATACATTGAGAAGAATGGATATTAAGAGGAATGAATGGAGGTAATGAAGGTGCTTGTGGAGAGGAATTTGATAAAACCTCACTAGTTAATGTTTGTGACTCAGATTTCTTAGTCTTCTTTCTGAAAGAAGGAAGAAGAAATTCAAATGGAGGAACCCCAAGCTTCTCACTTTGAGAATGGGTTAGAATACGAGAGCCGCAAAACATAAGTGATACTTCCTTCAGATACTTCAAATGGCATAGGATTTTATGTTGAAATAGAGATTTCCTCTAATTTCTTTATTAAAGTCTAGACCTCGAGTGATTCTGGATTGTAATATGAAGAAGGTGCTTTAGGAATTGTTTTAGACGATTTCTAGGGTGACTGCTCAACTTGTGATCTAGAAATAGGAGTTTTAGATGAGGATCTAGAAGTTGCAGGTGATCTTGAGGGGGAGTGACTCTTAGAATGGATTGTTAATTTAGATTGAGTTCTTTTTTCCATTCATAGTCTTGGCCCTCCTTCTAGCGCCAAAATTTTGATTCCTCAAAAATCGCTGCAACAACATTGGGGAAAACCTCCCGGGCAGGGACTTGAATACTACCCTTTTTTTGTTTTGATTAGTGGATCTAATTGGATATAACGGGACTAGATTTCCAATAAAAATGTGATAGGATGGATAGGGCGTTTGATTACCAAAAAATAAGTGATAGACAGGGTGGTTTTCAACTGAAATACATATATATGTAACCTCTCTATATATTACCTAGGATTTTACTTATACTTGTGCAATCTACAATGATTATCTTTAGTACATGATAATGAAGATTAATCAAATACTAACAGAAATGAAAAGCCTTTGAAATAATTATTTTGATTAAATAGTTCATCCAAATAATTGATAAACATATATCGCATCAATTATCATTTAAACACTTGCTCATGCGTGTATTAAAAATAGCAGTCCAAGCATGTTCAGAAATGAATGAATACAAAACTACATGAAAAAAGACACATGTGACAAACAATATAAAGGAAAATGACTATCAATTCATAAAACAAATCAATACACAATGACAGAAATACTCGATGCTTATAAATTTGCTCATGAAGAGAATAACTCCAGTCTACTATTTTTCATTAAGATGGTTTCCAAAAGTACAAAAGTGCAAGCTTTCAAAAGCCTTCTTCACAAAACTTTAGAACTCTGATCCAAGGATTCTACTAAGATAACTTTAAAGTATAGAAGTGAAATATTTTAAATTGTTTCTTTATAAAATTTGGGACCCTTCCTTCAAAAACATGAAAGGATTTATATAATAAAAATAAAGTACTAAAATAGAAATTACATAAAGTTCTGACGAGGTTTAAACAACTCTCCTTAAAATAAGTGACAAATTTACATAAAACAAAAATATTAAAATGACAAGCTGCAACATGTAATGGTGTCTATTTCTTCATTTATTGTCTGAGCTCATAGATATCCATCATTGGATTGACTTCAGGAGGTTGACCTCTCCTCATGTGTAGCTGTCCTGTATACACTACATCTAAAAGAGTAGGAAGCATGTGTATGGATCAGTCAGCAAGGCAACGTAGAATTGGCCACTGACAATGTGGCTTTGCCAGATATCTCCAATATACTTCCTAGCCAATCTTTGTCATCTTTTTAATCGCCTCTTCTCTTACTTTGAAAGTTTCTTGGCAGTGTGTTTCTAAGGCTCTGATTTTGGGGAGACTCCCAGGTGGGCATTCCTGTATCAAATTGGCATTGTGCAAATTATCATTGATGGTTTCAATGATACTATTTACAACATCAATTGCTCTTGAAACTTCTCTTTCTACCTTCTTTAGTTGAATATCCTAGTCAGTAAAGAGGATGTCTTTATGAGATTCCTCTATCCTGGGAAGGTCTGCTGCTCTTCCCTCTGGAGTATCCTACCATGTAATGTAACCTGAAATCTTTTCATCAATCTAATTGAATGTTATCCTCATATTGAATGCTTTATTTATAAGTAAATCACTTTTCTTGCACATTGGATTGATGATTAATGGCTTCTCACAGAATGTTTCTTGTTGCTTAGATAATAAAGAATTGAGTTCTAATGCCTCTTTTATGAAATCCTCAATCTTAGGATTATCTTTCAACTAATCTATAGAAAACTATAGTTGTTGTAATTTACTATCTTTAGCACTTGTTTCTTCTTGATGTTGGATTTTCAACTGATCAAAACTCTGCTTTAATGGGGCCATTTGTGCCTGCATTTGATGCTCTACATTCTATCTTTCTTTGGCCAACTACTGCTCTAATTGTCGTATCCTTTCATCTTTCTCCCTCACACTTGTTTGACTTCCACTACCTTGTCAATAGTGGCAGATGCATAAGCACCTACATACTGTGACAATTTGGTCAAATTGTCTAAAGGGTCCATGGGGGTATCCTTCCATACTACATCCATTGGTTCATTATCAATGATTATCACTGATGACTGTTCTATTCTCCTCCTTTTCCTCTATTGTTTTACTATAGATCGATGCTTTGGATTGTAAAAAACATCAAGAGGAGGAATTTACTCCACTCTAAGAACAATTTCTGTTGAGGGAAAGGCCAGGATGATTTGAATCTCTTCTATGGTGACATCTTTTTCAGTAGCCCTATCAGTGAGTGAGCTTTGTCCAGTGTTTTGGGGTATATTTAATGTTGTTTCCATTTTAACATCCTTTCCCCCCTACTCTCCTCTTAATTGTTCATCAAATTGATTCCATGCCTCATCTGAGCTTTGGCTTAGGCTCTATCCCTTTCCAACATTTGGCTTAGGGATTTCTAACATATTGAAAGGGACCTTTTGTAACCTTTTCCTCTTGTACTGGTGGAAACAGGCCGAATGTAGTGGCTTGAATCTCAGAGTAGCCAAATGTTGTACTTGTGAAAACAGCTCAACTGACTCAAACAAGTCATCAAAGTCATCCTCCTCATGGCTGAATTGTCTTATTTTATCTGAAGCAGTAAAGTTCTATGTGACCTTGTTGGGGTGAAATTGTCTTCCAAGAATAGTGGAAAGATTTAAACAAGTGATGTGATCGATTTCAAGCACAACACGTTTGAAATCGTGTAATGCATAGACATCACATTGGAGGAGAAAGGAAGGCCAAAGATACTTTTTAAATTCTTTAAGGGTATTGGTTATCTCGTCCACTATAGTTTCGTAAGAAATTTATCTAGCAAGTAGTTTCTATTGCAAATACCATGGGAGAACATTGGGAGGTGATATGCTTCCAAATACTCATACATAAGTAAATAGTTCTTCCCTAAACCACCTACTTGCTGGTAAAATATCAAACTTAGCCTCATCAGATAACCCTGGGGCCTTCTTGTCAAAAACATCTTGGTGGATGGGCAACATAATCCCTTGGAAGAGTTTGTAGAAATGAGTTTGGAAATTAGATTCCCACAAGATTTTGTGATATATGTGAACGGGGGTAGGATCTTGAATAGACAATTTCCACCCCATAGTTTGGAAACTAGTGGTGAAACAGACTACATCCATAATGTAGGCATTCATAAAAAATGGTGGGACTGCTCTAGAGGTGACAAATTATTTTTGCCTATTTTCCCGAATTTGTAAGGCAAGGTTGTTAGACAAGATAGTACCCCAATCCATTATAAAAGAGTTTACTACTGCATCTATTACGAGAACCCACTCAATAGAAAACTTGGTTGTATCGGCATACCCAAATAATCTACATGGCATAGCTGCAACATAAGAGTATGGAGCAACGAGACGTGCTATAGGATACATACCTGATTTCTCTTGTTTGTGCTTGTTTAAATTGGACCTCCATTGCCTAATTGGGTATGATGGTTCCTCATTCTCTTTTCCGAAATGCTCGAGGAAGACTTGATCATATACCTTCTATGGGTCTGGTATATGATACATTTTCTTCAGGCCTTCTACTGTGAAGGAACTAATAACCTTTTGCCTTGAAGTCTGAAATGCCTGATCGAAAATGTTAATATTGTATATTATCCATTTTACAATATCGATGTATGGTAAAATATTCAATCTAGAAACAATTTTGTGTAGGAAGGATCTTGTAGCTTCAAAGTGAGAAGCTTCCGAAGAGGTAGTGGTGTCTTTTGTTGCTTTACTCTAAATTATCTTTGGATCCTCGCTCTCCAACAAGTGGTACATGGTTTCCCATGAGGAAGTACTACTGTCAATAATGCATGCTATATCTAAGAATAATGGAGGCATTTCTGTTACATCTAGTGTAGAATATTGTGTGGCTTTGCTGGTTTTCTTTCCCTTGTTAGACTTAGTCATCTTGCTACACAATTCTTTCTCGGGCAAAACCTGCAATTTAAGAATACAAAGAAATGAAGAGCATTAGGAGTTTAAATGCAAAAGAATTCAATAACATAAGGCTTTAAAATGATAGAAAGGGAAGTCTAAATGTGAATTAGTCCAAACAGGCCATCAAATCTCCTTGGGCTTTAAAATCATAAATACCATTAGAATCCTTTAATAACTAAAATCATGGCTTTGCGTGGTTATTTATTATTCATTAATATATCACATTATTCACAAAAATTCTACAAATGGTAAATAAAACTATCTTCAAGTACCCCGGGGATATGTGATAGCAATATCACTGTATCAGTTTATTAAGTGTGAGAGATGTGTGATTGCAATAATCACATTATCACAATATCAAAATCGACATTTTTAAGAGTAACGAAGAATAGATATGGCCAAAATATTTTAGCGATTGCAATTGCAGTAAGTGACATGGCACTATAGCAGGCCCATAGGTTTATTATTAGGTGGAGCTTTTGTTTTAGCTTTATGATTTTTACTTGGGGCACAGTCTTTAAAAAAAACTTTATTGCAATCAGAGAAATTTGGAATGATATAAGTGGAGAGAATATTGGTACTCTTGCAATTTATTTAGATGCGATGTGTTTTAAAGAGTATATTTTATTGCTTCATTGGGTCTGGTGGGTTATCGCATTTCGCAGTCGAGATGTTCCTCGGTCTTTATGATACATCATTTTTATTATATTATTGTGATGTGGGGAGTTTTTCCCTATGAAGGATTTCCATTAATACTTAAGTTTTTTAAAGGATAAATATGTTTTCGTTCCCGAGGGCTATCTATTATCGCAATTGCAAGTCTCGATGGGTAAATGAAGCTTTGTTCCTTGTAACTTTGCGATATGAGATATTGTTGGGTTTTCTTTTAAGGTAAGATTTATTTAAGTCATTCAAGCCTTAATGGGGGTTTATTTATTAACAAATTAAATTTATTTTTTGGAAAATCCCTAAATTAAACTATATTCTTTTGTTTTTTAATATTTTTTTAAGGGTCCATATTTATTTGTACAATCATCTCCTAAGTTATTTATGTAAAATAAATGGGGGGTTGTTGCACATCACAACAAGTTAGTAGGGTCCAATCAAGGTCTTGAATAAATATTTTCTTTAATGCTGTCATTTCCATGTTAAATTACCGATCTGAAGAGATGATTAGTTCTAGGCAGTGACCTGGGCCTCAAAAAGTGGCTCAAATCTTGGAGTCATTGGCACAACAGTGACACTTTTGTTCCACAGTCACTAGAAGGCAGGCTTGTGAGAGCGACTTTAGGTTGTTGGTCACTTTCTTGCCCATAGCATGAGAGAAACTATGGCCCAAGAGACCTATAACAGTAGTGGAACCCAGGGACATGTTGTATGAGTGGCTAACGTGTCTTCTGAGGGTTATGTTGATGATGTTGGATGAATGTATAGTGTGTTTCCGTCAGTTCCACCTCCTTAATGTGACTTAGGAGGTCGAATCATATCATAGTGGCCTCTTATCACATGTTTACCTCAATTGGCCGGTTGCTTGAGTAGATGTGGGAGGAGGGTGTTACAACAGAAGTGGGGGACTAAAGGTTCTCTCACACATACCTTTCTTCCACACACTAAAAACTTGAAATCTTTCAACCCTATGGAGTTATGTTACAAAATTAGTTCTAAAATTTTAATTTAAAATTAGTTTTAAAGTTATGAAATTAGTTTTAAAATGAAAATTTTTAGTGTGGCATAAAGAAATAAAAATTAAATTATTATTTGTTTAAAATTTAGATTAAATTATGGCTAAATAATATTTTGTGGCCTCAAAAACTCATTTAAATTCTTGTTAAATTTGTCATTCAATCTAAGTTGTTTTGCAATTCTCACTTGCATGTTCACTGAATACAAGGATGATTGAGTCATTCAACGACGTCAATGAAATAATGTATGAAAATACCAAAGCCATTATGAATGCTATTCTCAAGATAGCTAAGTTCTTTAGAAGTTATGTATCCCTAATATGATAGAAGCAGACTTGATTTTCTTAGATTATGAAAGAGTCAATCATCTTCTTGTTTGTTGGCATGGAAGAAATAGGGAATGAAATAATGTTTTATCTTTGATTAGCTTATGAATAAGATTGTGAAATAACTGGAAGACAGGGTTGGATAGATGTGGAAGAAGTATGCTAAGGGTGGAAGTGGAGGAATAAAAGTTCTCTAGAATATCTTTTATTTCACAAAATAAAAATTTAAAAGCTTTCCACCGTGTGGATTCAAGTTATGAAATTATTATGACTATATTATAACACTAGTGAACAATAACTCAACGTGAGATAGTGGATCATTCCAATGGAATCTCTCAACTCTCCCTTGCTCCCAGCTGAACAAGAAAACAGAAGATGAGGGGCTATGAGAACCACAAACTTACCTCCATTTTTCAAGATTCTCATTATTTGCAAAGGAGAGTGGATTGAATCCAGAAGGATGTGGGGTATTGCATGGCTTGCTATTCTCACCATATTATGCTAATATACAATCGGGTCTCTTACATAGATCTTTAATCAAGAACCATGTTTATTAAAATGAGTTAATGATAGGGGTTGGAATTTCTTCGTGCTCTTATTGGCACCATATACTAAGGGGAATACCTGTAGAAATTTTGAATAATTTAACACATATTCAACAGAGATTATCCTGATCATGTACTATTGCGGAAAACATACACAATACATAAGCCCCTCTACGTTGATCATCAATATAGCAGCATCAATAACAATAAAACATCAAGAGCATTCACACATTAACACAGTATGTATCCCGGGGAAAGCATCTCGCTAAAAACCCCAACTATCTGTATATTAATGATTGAGTCATGTAACATTACAAAGTACAATGCTTATCACAAGCAATCCAGTACCAGCTCCACCTGTTACACACAATACAGCTCAGATCTGAATCAATCTCTGGCTCAAATCTCCTCCGCTGCTTGCCTGCCTCCTCTGCTCAATACCTGCAAGAGAATGATGATAATACCAAGGCAGCCACGTCTTTCCTTGGCTAAATCACGTATTTCCAAGCTACAATACGTGCAAACTCATTGGCATACTCAATCCCCTGATTTGTGCAAGATCTGGTGCACAACTATAGTCACAACTGATAGCAATCTGATTCTCTAACACCTGTCCCTGCTGAACTGAACATGCACTGACATGCAACTGAGTTAACTGATGTATTCATAGTTTCATTATGAGTTAATAACTTGTGAATTAATTAATAACTAATTCACCCAACTCATCTATAGTCTATTTGCCAGTTAGACTAAATACAACCAGTTTAACAAAGCTAAACTGAACACAACTCCATCAACTGCACCTCCAGTCCACTAAACTCAACTCACTTGAGTTCTAACTGAAGTCCTTCATGCAAATATTAGTCATCCCATAGGTAACCACGTATTTCCTTCTGGGATCTGCATGTACCACATCCGTAGCTCATCCTGAAGTGCTCCAAGAGAATAAGACAAAGTTTATAGCCTAAATATTATTATGAGCTAATAATATTTGACTGTTCTATATTTAGACTGAGCAGTCACTCCGCTGTGATCTAAAAATAGAAGTCCATCTATTTTTCCCAACTTGATATGTCTAAAAATAGAGGTCCATCTATTTTTACCAACATGACCAATCATCCACAAATAGCATCCTGCAACTCATAGACCATGATCCATATGTCTAAAAATAGACATAGTCTAAAAATAGACTGCGCCAAAAATAACCTGCGGGCCCACTTAGTGAAGGCGACTCCTTTCCACTAAGCTCCATCATCTTGTTGCATTCTCAACAAGCATTTCTTGTTGCACACTTTTCAACACTCCCTCTCAACAAGAAAGGCTTCCTCTCAAACCCGATCCTGTAACTCTTAGAATGTTCTGCATGCAACACATCTGGCCGGTCCACTTGCTCTATCATCAAAGTCTCTGACTGCTATTGCCTCTGTCGACTGAAAACTCTGCATCTCTATGCTCTTCAGTATCTGACTGCTCTAGCCTCTGTCACCTTGATCTCTGACAGCATCCGTGCTGCTGCTGGTTATATCTCCCGGCATTGCATCCGCACTACACCTCCCAACTGACCCTATCCCTGTTGGGCTTAGAAACATACTTTGATGTTGAAAGCTCTACTTCTGTGACAAGTGCTCTCTCTGACATTTGCGCTAAGACTGCAAACATCTTCATGCACCTCGCACCATTGCACACCTCTCTGTGCCACCTAGCACTGTGCAAAACACTTGTGCCTCTCGCATTGCTGCAGCCTGCATGCTATGCGCTGTCCTAGGATTCCCCGCACTGTCGCTTTCTCTGCCGCTCCATCCGCATCTATCTCTACCCAATCAGTCAGTTCCTGCTACTCCACATCGGGCTCCCGTAGCAAGGTCTCATCCAAGAGGTTGGGTACCTCAAGGATCCTGCCCCTCCTCCTTGGGACTATCAATCTATATCGCCCCACCTCCTACCTGGAGGTATGGCTGTATGTGATCCCTCAGCCCACCTGGCTCGAAGTTTCCCCATACTGGAGGTCTCTGGATGAGTAAATGTCTCTACTCGATCTCCACTCAGCTCCCCCTGTTGTGGCTTCTCCACAACCTCCTGAAGCTGCTGCACCAATCGTGGC
>APFE031504813.1:13737-26609 GCA_000404065.3 Pinus taeda | reverse complement strand
TGTAGAAATTTTGAATAATTTAACACATATTCAATGGAGATTATCCTGATCTTGTACTATTGCGGAAAACATACACAATACATAAGCTCCTCTACGTTGATCATCAATATAGCAGCATCAATAACAATAAAACATCAAGAGCATTCACACATTAACACAGTATGCATCCCGGGGAAAGCATCTCGCTAAAAACCCCAACTATCTGTATATTAATGATTGAGTCATGTAACATTACAAAGTACAATGCTTATCACAAGAAATCCAGTACTAGCTCCACCTGTTACACACAATACAGCTCAGATCTGAATCAATCACTGGCTCAAATCTCTTCCGCTGCTTGCCTGCCTCCGCTGCTCAATACCTGCAAGAGAATGATGATAATTCCAAGGCAGCCACGTCTTTCCTTGGCTAAATCATGTGAGAACAAGCTACAATGTGGGAAAACTCATTGGCATACTCAATCCCCTGATTTGTGCAGGATCTGGTGCACAACTATAGTCACAACTGATAGCAATCTGATTCTCTAACACCTGTCCCTGCTGAACTGAACATGCACTGACATGCAACTGAGTTAACTGATGTTTTCATTAGTTGTATTATGAGTTAATAACTTGTGAATTAATTAATAACTAATTCACCCAACTCATCTCTAGTCTATTCGCCAGTTAGACTAAATAAAACCAGTTTAACAAAGCTAAACTGAACACAACTCCATCAACTGCACCTCCAGTCCACTAAACTCAACTCACTTGAGTTCTAACTGAAGTCATGCATGCAAATATTCAACTAACCCATAAGAACCACGTATTTCCTTCATGCAATTGCATGTGCCACATCCGTAGCTCGAACTGAAGTGCTCCAAGAGAATAAGATTAAGTTTATAGTCTAAATATTATTGTGAGATAATAATATTTGACTTTTCTATTTTTGACAGCCAGTCTAAAAATAGACTTGATCACTCACACTGTGATCGCTCATATTTCTAAAAATAGAGTCCATCTATTTTTTCAACTTGATCAATCATCCATAAACAGCAACCTGCAATCCATAGACATGATCCATATGTCTAAAAATAGACATAGTCTAAAAATAGACTTGCGCCAAAAATAGCCTGCGGGCCCACTTAGTGAAGGCGACTCTTTTCACTAAGCTCCATCATCTTGTTGCAATCTCAACAAGCATTTCTTGTTGCACACTTTTCAACAATACCTACACAAGCTCATCAAAATGAATTTGAAGAATACACAATTGCACCAAATGCTAGTTAATGTCTTGATTTGGCATATGGCATCATGTCTCACAAACCCATAGTATTCACATCGTTGCATGTGGATTGACCATGGATGCACTCATTGCAATGACATTGTTGCGGGAAACTAGATATCCTAAATGTTTATATATTACTATACTTACAAAGCTTGTATGATGTATCTAATGAATATCATTCACTATGTAAACATTGAAGGGTTGACTAGTATATTTTTAAAGGAATGGAACCAAATATATATAGAACACAAATTTGTGATGGGTAAAGTATGCTCTTTGACTCTAAATTTTCCATCCAATGATGTTGAAATTGTGCCAACAAAAGAACAAGATATCCATGTCATTGAGAAAATTTGAGTCCTTTGTTTATTCCTTGAAGATTTGAACAAGATTTTGTGGGTCAAATGCAATCTTGAGATTGTTGAGATCTATTTTTTAATTGTAAGGGCTTTAGTTTGAACAATTTCTGAGTACTATGTATCTATGTTCCAAAAATGTTGTGGGGAAGTGCAGAAGAATGGATGTTTTTTTGGCATGTTCTTTTCTCCCCACATTATTTCCCTACATTTTTATTCTACAAAATATTTATTTAGCACATGCATGAACTCTTTTTAATGTGATGCATGAAAAAACACACTCAATACAAATACATTTCTTTTTAGAGGTTGAATTTGGGTAGGTCCATCTCCTCCATTAAGATTCTATTTTGTATTTGCATATATCCATCTTCAATTTTTTTGAGATCCATGCTTGGGTTCAATCATTTAGGATGTAAGTGGATTCAATCTTAGTGAGTGTCCCTGTGCTCACGGGTTAATTGGTTCTTTCTAGTGTCAGTGTAGAGTCAAGGCATTGTTGGATTTCAAAAGGGTGCATAGATTCATCAACATAATATTTCTTTAATGACATCAGAGAGTTTGAAAAATTATAATTCTATGCATAATGACCACCTTGGTCAAAGGAGGCATTGTGTAATATATGCAGGTCCATCAGCCCATGCTGTATGCAATTACTCAACTCCATGCTTGACATATGTAATGAAAAATATCTTAATCTATTCATCAAACTTGTCCATAACAACACCATATGCATTCATGTTATGAAATATGATTATCAAGGTTGTAGAGACATACTAGTGAAGAGTGGCATTATACTTGGCTCTGTTATATACAAAAGTAGTGTCCCCATCACATACATGAATCATTGAACTTGGTAGGTATCCATTAATGGTGGCTATTATACACTACTTGCATAACCTAGTAACTATCTTCTTTTCAAGTTGTTTAAGCATTGAAAAGATAAAATTTTATGGATAAGTGATACCTCAACATATATATGGGGGATTTGTTTTTCCAAAGTTGAGGGTGTGCAACAATAAAACATAAATAGTGATTAAATTACAACGAATGTATATTTGTGGATATCTCTAGCACACCTCTATTTCGATACAATCCCTCTTCCACACAAGCATGAACTATTTTTAATGAGACGCATGAAAAAACATACTGAATAAAAATCCATTTCCTTTATTGGGGTAGAATTTGGGAAAATCCATCTGCTTCGTCAAGTTCCAATCTTGTATTTGCACAGATGAATCTTCAAATTGTCCAAGTTCCTTGCTCGAGTTTCCTCGTTCAAGATGCAAGTGGATTTAATCTCGGTGAAGGTCCCTATGCTCATATGTGTATCAGTTCTACCTTTTGTTGGTGTAAAGTCAAGGCATTGTTAGATTTCAAGAGGGCACACAAATTCATCGACATAATCTTTCTTCAATGGCCTCTATGGCTGAGATAGTTGTGACTATGTTAAATTATTAGTTCAAATGACATTGCCATGTCTGCATTTTGATCATCGTTGTTGGCATTTTCATTTCAGACATTCTTATTCGGGATCTCCACAAGTGGGGAGAGCTCTAATCTTGAGGAAAAGAATATTCTGGAAATTTTGGTTTTTGGATATTCTTATGGAGATCCCAGAAACAACAACCACATTCCCACACTTCTAAGGAGCAATTTCCCTTCATATGGAAGTATTTTGTTGGAGGATATCATACTCGAAGATTATTCAATGAAAAAGTTCTTCCAAACTATTTGGGTAAGAAAAAATTAATAATTCGACAAACGACTAATTTTATTGATACAAATATCTAAATTATATGCTGGGTCCGGTGTTCAAATGAATATATAGTTGCAAGGATTGAAATTAGAGAGCTATTGCCAGCATATCTTGATCCAAACCTGGAAAAACAAGACTTGATCATATGCACCAGTTTCACCTCATTGTGGACCAGATTAGGAAATTTCACTGTTGCCACTTTAGTATTTATTAAATAATGAATATGTATCCTTCCTTGTGGATTTTGTGCAATTTAATGTGGGCAGACATATATTGAGTGTTTAGCGTAGGTATATTCCTCATATTAAGTGAAATCACCACTAACATATCCTTATATGGATGTAATTCCACATTATATCGAGAAGTGGGTCAAATTTCATACTATGTTGGAGGTACTACACAGCTAGGACCTTCATTACTGGCACACGTGGACACTTAGTTAGAGCATGGGACTACATGCAAGATCCTTTCTGCATGATTTACTCCCTAATTTTCTCCTCCTTTCACTCCACAACTAACTAGTTTTTCTGCATGATTTACTCCCTGATTTGCTCCTCCTTTCACTCCGCAACTCGCTAGTTCTTTTGCATGATTTTCTCCCCGATTTGCTCCTCCTTTCACTTCGCAACTGACTAGTTCTCTCCAGAACTTGTTGTAGGTGTTGATTCCTCTCATCTATCACCACTATGGTGCATTACCTTGGGATATTCACCCAGTAATGCTATATCATGAGCATTGAAACCTATTTTTTGTATCAATCATTCTTTTTTTGTTCTTTTGATTCTTTTAGTGTTTTTTCTCTACAAAGCTGTGTGTTTAACCTTACTAGCTAGATTCATTTGTGCAAGTTTTCTAACACATTTATATGGTATCAGAGCCCACAGGTTGCTAGATAAAACTTGCACCAGTACTTTATTTTGCAGGTATTACATCTTGGAGATTGAAGATCGACAGAAAAATGGAGTTTCCCAAAGCATCGATCCTAACACCGTACAACTATCACTAATGGAAGGACCAAATGGCTCAATACCTTCGTCGAAAAGGGTTGTACAGGATTACCATGGCTATAGAAGTGGGTTCCACATCAGCCATAGAGAAATCCAAGTACCTCAACTGCATGGATGAGGCCCACAGATCCATATGCATGTGCATCTCCCTAGAGTTACAGTTTCATCTATCTGCCTGCTATACTCCTAATGAGATTTGGAAAAAGGTTGAAGAACTCTATGGGAAATAGGATGAGATGAAAGGACATCTACTCGAAGTGGAGCTACTCTCATTGGATCGACGGAAGTATGGTAGAATTCAAGACTACTTCACCAAATATAATGATATATTGCTACAACTCAAGGGTTGTGGAATTGACAAATCCAAGGAGGAGAGTCACCAAGTTCTCTCTATTATTTCAAAGCTCAGATGAGAATACTCAATATTTGTGTCTACATTTCATTCACTAAGGCTCACAACAAGTAAATCCTACACTATGCCTTCTCTCAAAGAGTTATGGAGTCCCTCACTTTTGAGCAAGATAAAATCATTGGCATGGGGAAAATCAAACCTCCAAAAGCGCATGCACTTGTTTTGTGTGATGGAAACCACAATAAAAATTACAGATATGATTCAAATCACAAAAATTAGCTGCAAAAAGACAAGGGGAAAGTGAATTCCCATCCAAAGAAGGAAGGGTACACCAATCCCTTCAATGACTCCTTCAGCACCAGAAATGAGAAAGGAAAGAAAGGAGACAAATGCACCTACTGTCACCGAGGATTCCATCCAGAAACCTCTTGCAGGAAGAAATAAATTGACCAAATTGCATAAATCCTTCAGAAGCACAACCTTGGGGACCACATCCCTCAGGGCGCCAAGAAGAAAACTGAGGATCCGCCACACGGGAAGGGTAAAACTTTTCATGCTTTAGTTGCAATTAAGTCTTCCCTGATGCATGGATTATAGATTCTGGTGCATCACATCATATGGCTACTACAAAGGAAGTCTATTCCTCTTTGGATGAATGCAAAGGACCTCCCATCCTCATGGGAGATGACTCACCTATTGAGGTCACCGGAAAAGGTAGAGTTGAACTTTTACACAGAAGCATTGAAGATGTGATTCTTGTTCCAAAAGTTTCAGTAAACCTACTTTCAGTTTATCAGATCACTCATTCTGGAACCAGAAAGAGAGTGGAATTCACTCCAGATGTAGTGAACATATATGACCTACATAGCAGCTCCAAAATTGCAATCAGTGAGGTAAACAATGGAGCTAGACTGTATACGTTTTCTGAATTTATTGAATCTGAATCCTCCTTATTGCTTACGCATGCTGATGATAGTAGTAGGATTTTGCACAAGAGGTTTGGTCACTTAAATTATAGGTATATGTAGCAGCTAAGCAAGCATGAGATGGTGGAAGGCTTGCCAAATATCAGTTTCTTCAAAGGAATTTGTGACGGATGTGTCCTTGGCAAACATCCTAGAGAAAAGTTTGACATCGACAAGACTCACAGAGCATCCTCTCCTCTAGATCTAATCCATAGTGATATCATGAGGCCATTTACTCATCCTTCCATTGACAAAGCAAGGTATTTTCTTACATTTATTGATGATTTCTCACGGTATACTTGGGTGTATCCTCTCATGGCAAAATCTGAAGTTCTTGTGCACATTGAAGATTTCAAAGCACTAGTTGAGACACAGTTAGAGAGAAAGGTCAAAGCCCTTCGTACAGACTATTGGGTAGCAGAAGCCCTCATAATGGTTTTAGGGCTCAAAGCCCACAATTGTGGTAATAGTATGGTAAAGGCTCTACAAGGTGCACAAAGCACGAATTGTAACGAGTCAAGTCAAAAGGGTTGTCCACCTGAAAATAATGTAAGAAAATAGAAAGTGAGTCGGCCTGCCCATGGTCTGCAGACCATGGGAATGTATAAATAGAGCAGGGCTCTAAGGTTAGAATTCAATTTTTGGTTTTGATCTGGAATGTTATGGGTTTATGAAGGCAATATTCTCTCTGCGACTGTAAGTCCGAGTCGAGGGTGTTAGTAGATAGATAGAGGCTTTGCAGTTGTGTGCACAGAGGCCTGGTAGAGTTTGCAGCTATGTGCATGGACCCCTGCAGCTAAGTGCGCAGGTTGGATCTAGTTGTATTGATAGAAGATAAATAAAGATAAGAGTTTCTGAATCAATTGTGTGTTTTATCGCGATTATATATGTTTGCTTATGTTGAGAATTTATGAATTTCTATGATTGCACGCTCTAATTATTACTATTAAATGTTTTCTTAAATACTTTAAGAGAGATATTTGAGTGATAATAAACACATATAATAATAAGAACCTAGGAAGTGCCTATCACGGATCCACGCAAAGCGACATGGAACAACATGAGTGCACCGATCTGACAACGACCCTTCTAGACTACATCAAGACATCCCAAGGGTGTGGAAACCTCATTCCAGCACCCTCCCCTACTACCTCGGGTGAGACTTCAGTCTGCGCTCCATGGATTGTTGCCGAAAGGGCCGATAGTGCGGGATTTGTTTGGCTAAATCACTTCTAAACATAGGTTAGGCCCCAACAAGCCAACAAATGGTTCTGTTGTCAGGACCGGGATCTGCCTTAGGGATGTCTGATGTCGGAATACTAGAACCCTACAAAGAGAGAACATGAAGATTGGTTGGATCAGAAGCTTCACGAGTTCGTGGTATAGGAAAATAGAAATCCGAAAATATCTAAGGAAAGGTGGCTGGATTGCTACATATAGATGGAAATCCATGAGATCTTCTTCGCGTCCTTCTCGATAGAACTGTATGAGTGGATCGTGAGGCTAGCTGACAGTCAGGGAAGGTGCATACTTGAACAACCGATCGTGTAGACTCCAGAGTTGGTATGCAGGCTAGAAGCATCTGAAGATAAAATCACAAGGGTTGTATATCATTGGTTGGATCGGATAATAGGAGGGTTTATCACTGAGTTCGCGATAGACACAACTGTGAGTTATAGTGAAGCAGAAAGACGCTTTCTCCAAGGAGCACAGGGTAAGTACATCAAATTATTGAATACTTGGATTAAAATGTTGTTATGTGAAAAATGGGTTATGCTCATCCATTGATGTTTGGGGTAACGCAGAGTGGAAGAGGCTACCGAGGGGCCGAAGGATTTGAGAACAGTCCCCTGATTTCACTTTTGCGAGAAAGCGAGGAGTATCTCGCATGGTTCTCTCTAAGAAGCGTAGTTCGGTTGATAAATTAATGCATCCAAGTGATACCACTGCCATCCATGCCATAACTCCACCTACATCAAACCCATCTTCAACTACACCACCTCCGTGTTACACGGGAATAGTTTCCACTCGGATGCTATTATTCCCACTACAATCAAAGTCTACTATTGATTCCTTTTATGAAAATAGATGAGAGGAGAACCAAGAGGGCCAACCTGAGTCTTGCGCTTGATTTCCTCTCCTTCTTGATAGAGTTTTTCCGCTTCTTCTTTTTCTGCTCAGCTTCAAAAGGACCTGTGGAATCACAGCAACATACTACTATGCAAGAAACAAGGATCTAAATTCATAAATAATGCAGGATCAGATGTGCATTAACCATATACAAGCATATATAAACAAGTACACAAGAATATGGAAGGAAACAAGAATAGATTTATTCAGATGAAAAGTAGCAAGAATATTACAACTATGTGCTCTGACCCAGCATCATCCTCTAGTTAAGAAGCCCTTCTTCACCTCAAGCAAAGCTAGATCACCCAACACTGTAAATGTACACCAAAATACCAACAACACTTCTCTATAAGATACAAAATTCCAGCCTTCAGATCTCTGTGATGAGGGATCTATATATAGATGATTACAGAGAGGTGACTCATCTTTTGGGATCTTGATTAGTGTCTTCTCTCTGATAGTTCCTACTTCCACTTGGAGAATGATGATCTCTTACTTATCCCTGGTCGAAAATGGAGTGGAAAGTGTCAGAGTGGAAGCTTCTGGAAGATTCCATGATCTTCCACCTCGCATTTTTGTCCCTGCCATTTGTCCATTCCCAACCATCGCACCCTATAGAGGAGCAAATCAGTATGCATCACACCCTGTACATTGGGAAGGTGATATGCATCACACCCTCTGCATTGAGCTTTCAGTATGGTCCAGTTTTGACCATTTATGAGTAGTTTTCAGTGGAGAACTTCTGGGAGATGATGTAATCAGTTGACCTTGTTCCTTTAGGCAGTGAAGCAACACTTTTAGGGACTTAGGAGCCCTCAGTTTATGGACATTTGTGATTGGGGTTGAAGTGCCCAAAAATGTCTATAATAGTTGCCCCCTAAAGCGTGAGGTCATTAATATTTTTTATGTCCGGTGAAATGCTTTACTATGAGGATCCGAAGTTTTTCCAAGCTGGGAGGTGACCTGTAATAAGATACAATACAATACATTATTTTGACAACATTTTTCGTGATCTAGTTGAGGTGGGAATTCCCATGCTCAGCTTTATAAATTCATTTTTCATGTACATAGGACAGACGATCGTCTGTGTGACAGACTGGTGATATGGACACAACATCCTTTGATTTGGATGATCATCTGTTTGGCAATGATGTACACTGGATGTTTTTATATTCCTGAATATATCGTAGTCCAGATGGATGAAACTAGATCCGGGGTCTTCAAAACTCATTCAATCTTCACTCGGAGTACAAGTCGATCCATGTGAAAAATGTTCTGGAGTCGAACATGGAAAGACATCACCTAATTACAACCAATGATGTAAGCTGTTAACAGGTGTGAGGGGAATCACCAATAATGAAAATGACCCTCAAGGTACTACAGTACAATTCACGTGGTGTGAAAAGGGACTTGGCGTCGAACACCACGTAAAATCTCTCGGTCGAATGCCATTGATGTAAACCTATCACCGAAAGTGAGAAACTTGCCATTAAGGCATGCAAGCTTCAAAGTACTGAAAGGGTTGTTACTAAGTCGAATTCTTGGATAATGAGCTGATGTCGACAAGAAGTAACCCATCACAGGAAGGCCTTAATGAATCCCACATCAACGACACGGAATGAAGTAAATGATTTTGGAGGTGAAAACAAATTGATGATATAGGGTTCAGGGTCGCGGTCATGAAGGAATGAAGCATGAATGTATTGCAGTGGGTCAGACACAGGTGAATTGTCTGAATGAATTCTCTTGACCATATCGGTGACACTGACGATGGATTGGTAGCGTTAACCCCAAAGATGGATGGTGTGATGGACCAATGGTGATGACCAGTGAAAGGAACAACCCAACCCGGCATGGATGCGGAAGGAAAGTGTCTTGTTCAAGAGCGACTTGCTACCAATAAAGTTTCTTCTTGTTTTCTTCCAAATTTTCCCCAGTCATTGCTGACTAGTACCTCTTTATTTTTGTCAAGCTTGAGGAGTATAACATATGCTTTTTCTATAATCTGCCCTTCAGGCGAACCTATCACTATATTTTAGCGAGCCTAGCGACAGTGAAACTCATTCTCGTCCATTTGGGCGAGTTTGTCTCTATTCGGTTTTAACGAGTTTAACAACAAAGATAACTCGGTCTCTTTCAATTTTAGAGAGTCTGAAAGAAACGGAAAGAAGACTCCGAAGATTCTTTTTCGTTGTATAATCCCTTAGGTTTGAAAAAGTGTAAAATAATACGAAAGGGATGAATTTTCAATAGTTTTAATGAGTCGAACAAGACAAGCGCTTGATATTTTTGTGTAATAATCCCTCAGGTCCAAAAAGATTAAAATCTAGAGGGATAGCACTTTCGATGCCTTTTAACGAGCCGGAGAGGCCAGTTTCTTGGCAATCTTTTCATATTTTATGAGTTAAGTGAAAAGAGCTTAAAGAAGACTCATTTTCAAGGAGCGGGTGATGGTTTCGGGTAGCAGCTGATTCCAGGTAAGATTTGGAATTTTCCAATCACGGTAGTGTTACAAGAATGGCTAGCAGAATAATTCTTTGCAGATGTTCCTCGAAGGGGTAAACAATCATATGGGGGTGAATGATCGGCTAAAAATAGAGTGGAGGTGATGGAGAGAACACGACCAAGGCTCAAAAGCTGGTGATAAGGCATTCACAATGGTTATTTACCGGTTCATTTTTTAATGAGCTTAAACGTTGGGGGAAACACTTGCTCATGACTTATGTTTATTTTTTAACGAGCTTGAACTATGTGCTAAAACTGCTCGTGGAGAGTTTATTTTTTAACGAGCTTGAACTCTGCAACAACATTGCTCGTGAAGAGTTTATTTTTTAACGAACTTCAACTCTGCGACAACATTGCTTGCTAGTCGTATGATAAGAAATGTCTCATTCAAGATGCCATTTTTTATGCAGCTTGCACCTTTTGAAGCTTTGCCCTGAATCCTTTCTTTATGCAGGTTAGGAAACGACTAGCCTTACGGGTTTAAAGGGTTATAGGTCCTAAAATTTTTAAAAATAAATAGCCGCTCTTTGCTTGCATGCGGAAAGGTTTGCATGCCCCCAGGTATAGCAAAAAATTTCCAGGTTACCAAGAAAGTTCATCTGCGTAGCAGATAAAATGCTTTCTCGACGATGTCTATCAAAACAGACAAAGGGGAGTGGTGTGACTGCATGCCACTCAGCATAACTTTGACGAAGGTATCTTATTCCAGTCTGTTCCCATTTTCCTGTCAGGACGGGTTCACCAGACTAGTCATATATCCCTCATAGCAATCCACTCTATACCCAAGGTTTTCTTGCCGAAACAGACCAGGGTGCATGCCCCTAGGTTTTAGTCACACCCTCCTGAATCACTCGCGCTCATTAGGTGGCGGATTGGAGATCGATGAGACATTTCTTATGTGAAAAGACCATCTAGGGATGGCATTTGACTATTTGCGATGTGTGATCCAGGATATGACATTTGTTCCACGAGCTTGACCATTCTGCCTTCGTGCGGAAAACACATTACTCTAAAGAGTGAGGAGACAATGGCTCCCATGCAATAGATCTAGTCACGTCCAAGGAGTATATTATAATCTAAAGGTCCTTGAACTACCATAATATTCACGTGAACAGTTTTCCTTCTCAAAGTTATGGGCACATTTGGAAGCATCCCTAAAGGTCGACTGGTTCCCTTGTCGAAGCTTGTTAGATTTCTCATTTCAAGCAAAAGTGATGGTGAACCAAGCAATTTCCAAGAAGTTGAGGAAAGGATACTCACAGAAGCCCCTTCATCAATGATGGTACCAACCATGACCATTCTGTAAGCTTGTACAATGATTCTGAATGGTACACTGGCTGGTAAACGGGGTCTGCCTAGTAGATTCCAGTCGAAGGAAACAACTAGGTTTCTTGGTGGTGGGACCGAATAGACGGTCGTATATGACTCTGATGAACTTCCTTCCTATGGTAAAGGAACGGGAGGACTGCCCCCAAGCTCATCAGAGTCAGTGTTGATGAAAATAATTTGAACGGTGTCGTCCTCTTTCTCTTCAATGACGGTATCATTCGAAGATGAACACTCTGAAGGCAAGACCGGGTCAACTGCCGTATCGACCCTTTGACTTTCGTCTAGTATGAATTCCGAGGGTTCATTTTCAACAATAGGTGCTTTGGCTGACCACAAGGATGGGCCAGCCGGATTTTCAACCGGTGGAGGGCTCGGCAAGAGTTTTCGATATCCAGGAGGAATTCGTAATGGTAAAACCGGACGATTATCCAAAACTCTTTTAGCCTCTTCAAGGAAGGGACAACAGTGGATGGCGTGATCGTTTTCACACAACTTACAAGGAAGTTTAGGATTCCTTCTTTGTCCATGTGCTTCACTTTCACTAGTTGATGGTGAGCATTCAACGTGATCACCAGAGGTTGATGCTACCTGATTGTGCAAACGAGGAGACCAGTCCCTTAAGATCCGAGGGATGCAGAGGCAATCTCAGTGATAGTGGTCTGCATTGCAAATGACGCAAGGAGATTTAGGTTTTGACTATGCGGTGTGTGAAGTTTTGCTAGACGATACTTGGTTGCTCCCTTTCGATTTTGGTTCCTTTTTCTTCTTTTCCTTTTTCTCTTTCTGCTTCTTCTTCTTCTCAGTTACTTGACTTTTAGCTTTATCAGCTTTATCAAGCGAAGAGGAAGGAAGAGAGGGAGAATCAGATGAAGTAGAAGGTTGGGAGACAACTCTAGTGTCGTCTAGTTGCTAATTAGACTATTTAGGAATTATGGGATTCTGAACGACAGAGGTAGAGAAGAGCCAGACTGGCAAACCAATTGTCAATCCTGGAAGTGACAAAGTGGCCTTATGGGGTGGACCAACATCTCCCCAAGAAGAGAAGGGACTAGGATTTCCTTCACGGGGAAATCCTTGATTGGTAGACTCCATTTTCTCAACCTGAAGATCAACGAGGGAATTTGTGACGTTATTCTGATTAAAATAAAATTTTAGACGCTTGGACACAACTTGTTTTTTCAATTTTAAAGAGTCGAGAAAAAA
>APFE031504813.1:0-13717 GCA_000404065.3 Pinus taeda | reverse complement strand
AAAAGATGACTCTAGTCACCTTCGATTTTTATTGAGCTTGAAGTGACAAGTGCTCAGAGGACCTTTTCCTTTAAGGAGTCTGAAAAGGAGCAAAATGGACTTCTCTGGAGATCTAGGCAGAGAGAATTACCAAACCAATCATAAAATTGTAGAATAATTTTTACGATACGGCAGTCAATCTTCCCGAATGTTGTGTTCGGTGCATTACGATTGATAGGGCGACAGACACGACTTCCTAAGGATAAAGGATGCAGCCTATTGTGGTCTCCCAATATATACGCGACGGTACATCAGAGTACAAGTCTGTACTAGCACTTTCCATCTCAGAGTGGAGGAATCACCCAACCAACACTGAAAGCAACAGTTACCAGGCTTTACGACGCCGGAATACGTCTCTAGCCTAGACCTCTAGATGTTGTGCGTTAAGTTCCAAAACATTGTTAGATTCATTGGATTTATTTTAAGTTGATCTTGCTTAACAGTTTTCCTTTCAGGTTCACCACGTTATGTATGTATAATTCCTAAAATGTAGTCTAAGATGATAAACAAACGTTTTATCTTCTTTCAGCAATGAAAATCCTAGCTACTGAAGGGAAGAAAGTCAAGCATCTTTACTTCACAGAGAACAGAGCACATGCTGATATGCACAGTCCTAAATCAAGCCAAGCATTCAAAATGAAAATGCACATGCATGTATTTGTTTTCCAGCTCTCTTAATGTGTGAATGACGTTAAGAAAACTATGTGCACAATTGAATTACTTTTAAAGCGACAGTACTCAACAAAATTCTTTTTCAAAACAAAGTGAAAGCAAGAGATACACTTTGCAATTTTGAAATGGAAATTGCTTTTCGACACTTTAAAACTAATAATTCAAATCCTATGCAATAGTAACTATATAATTGACTATCTAAAACAATGGAATTACTTTCTAAAACTGAAAACGACAGCTACTACACTTTCAGATCTAGAGACGACAGTTCAACTATGCTACTTTTTGCAAAAGAGAACTAAAACGACACACAATACATAAAAAACATTTATAGTTCTTTGCACTAAGGAGGCAGAATAATGCAAGAGAAGGGGGTTTTCACAGAAGAACATTGATTACAGATAGCAAAACTCTTGAATAAGACTAAAAACAGTGAGAAAAATCCACAGTCGGAGGGTAAAGTCAATCCTCCCTGACCATCGCACCTGTTACACAGTGAACTCAGTATGCAACACACCTACTCCATTCGGGAAGTGCGATGCATACAGACTACCTTGAAGGCAGGGTGCGATGGTAGTAGTGCAAGACTTTGAACGAGATTTCACTCACAGTTTGCAATCTAGTTCAAGTGTTTAGGCTGAATAAGTAAGGATTAGTGTATGTAAAACATAGGGGTGATCTAAGATGTTACTAGAGCCACCACTTAGGGAAATTAGATTGCTTGCATATCTATTGTTTAATTCATAAACAAAACACGGAGATTGACTGAAGCAACATTGATCTACTTTGTATTGTGTGAAAAATGCAGTTCGAAGGCTAGCTGGCTTGACTTCAGGCTCCGTTTGTATGTTTATGAAAGAAACAAGGATAGATAAACTAACAAGTAATCTAGTCGGTCCCTAGTGGAGTCGCCATTTTCTTACATGGGAATAGCGTCCACTCGGATGCTGCTATTCCCACTAAGATGGGTGGCTATCTTAGAAACAAATAATCAAAGTCTACTATTGATTCCTTTTATGAAAATAGATGAGAGGATAACCAAGAGGGCCAACCTGAGTCTTGCGCTCGATTTCCTCTCCTTCTTGATAGAGTTTTTCCGCTTCTTCTTTGTCTGCCCAGCTTCAAAAGGACCTGTGGAATCACAGCAACATACTACTATGCAAGAAACAAGGATCTAAATTCATAAATAATGTAGGATCAGATGTGCATTAACCATATACAAGCATATATAAACAAGTACACAAGAATATGGAAGGAAAGAAGAATAACTTTATTCAGATGAAAAGTAGCAAAAAGATTACAACCATGTGCTCTGACCCAGCATCATCCTCTAGCTAAGAAGCCCTTCTTCACCTCAAGCAAAGCTAGATCGCCAAACACTGTAAATGTACAACAAAATACCAACAACACTTCTCTATAAGATACAAAATTCCAGCCTCCGGATCTTTGTGATGAGGGATCCATATATAGATGATTACAGAGAGGTGAGTCATCTTTTGGGATCTTGATTAGTGTCTTCTCTCTGATAGTTCCTACTTGCACTTGGAGAATGATGATCTCTTACTCATCCCTAGTCGAAAATGGAGTGGCAAGTGTCAGAGGGGAAGCTTCTGGAAGATTCCATGATCTTCCACCTTGCATTTTTTTCCCTGCCATTTGTCCATTCTCGACCATCGCACCCTATAGAGGAGAAAATTAGTATGCATCGCACCTTGTACATTGGGAAGGTGATATGCATCACACCCTTTGCATTGAGCTTTCAGTATGGTCCAGTTTTGACCGTTTATGAGCAGTTTTCAGTGGAGAACTTCTGGGAGATGATGTAATCAGTTGACCTTGTTCCTTTAGGCAGTGAAGCAACACTTTTAGGGACTTAGGAGCCCTCAGTTTATGGAAATTTTTGATTGGGGTTGAAGTGCCCAAAAATGTCTATAACACTCTACCACCACCAAGGATGGGAATGGTGAGTGCGATCAAGTTACTGGTATTTAGAGGGGTAGGAAATGAGGAACCAAATCAGTTCTTGTTTGTGGTAAAGGTTGTATGGGAAGCCCAAGGTGTTATGAATGATAACATAAGAAAGGCTACTTTGGTGAGCACACTGCAGGATCACGCATTGACATGGTATATAAAGTACGCTAGCGATCACTTGAGTGTGGGAATAGCAGTGATGAAGGATGCAAAACAAAGAATTTAGCTGGTTGAAATCAGAGACGCAGTTGATCATTGGGTTCAAATAAATCATTATGCTACCGAGTGAAACTCCATGGGATTTGGATCAAAGATTGAAGAGTATGATCCATGAGGCTAACATGACGTTGATAGATGTGCAGCACTGCGTGTGGTTTGTGGTGTCTTTGACACCATATCTGAGGACAGCGTTGTCACAACAAAAGATCTCAATCCAAGCTGAAGCATTAGAGATAGCAATGAGGTTGCATGAAACTCCAATACAGGATTCGGGGTTGGGAGTTCAGAAAATCCACATGCAACTACAAAACCTATGCTTAGAAATGCAAAGTTTGAAGCAAGATAGGGTGCCCCGACCGAAGGCGTGTGAAGAAGTGTGGTGTATCAAATGCAAATGCCAAGGTCACGACAAGGATCACCACCCCGTATTCACGAACTATCTGGTGTGAGGAGGGTTGATGCCATTAAGGTTGGAGGTACAAGTAGGGCCAAGTGCAATGCCCATGCTCTGGTGCGTGATTTTTCAAGTAGGAGGAAAGCATGCAATAAACAACTATCACTTGTTGCAGAAGTATACCCAAACCCTGCAACAACTGTATTGCAACTTTTATAGATCAACAAGTCATGACAAGCGAATGTGTCGAAGTTATGAGCTAATGATGGAGAGGACCCCAGCTTATCAAATGCAGACTGAGACACGGGGTTTCAACCCAACCGCGGGGCCACGTGGTGGATTCCAAGGATTTGGACAAGGGAGAGGAGGAATGGGACCTAGACGAGGGCGCGAACAACTGATCTGTTATAATTTCAAAGGGTCAGGGAACTGCGCTCATGATTATACTAACATGACGAGAATATCTTGTTTATACTGTGAGTAGTTTGACCATGAAATGGTAGATTGTCCGACGTTGATTGCCCAAGTGTGCGAAAAGGAGGTACTGTAGCCTAATCCAACTCAAAATATCCAAATGATGAGGTATGAATAATGCGAAGAGGACCCCAGCATAAACCTGGTACTGAGGAGCGACGCAACTACAAGGGGAGATGCGAGGAAACAGCCTGGAGAAGATGTGAATGGTCGCGATGCTCCTTCAAAGGAACCTGACTTTGAGATGGAACATGTGAAAGGGACGTCTAAGGAAGCTAAGAAGAGCTTCACGGAAGCTTTTTCTCTAGGTAGTAGGTATCCAATTGAGCCGGGAATGGATCCTTCCATGCTTACTACCTTTTTAGAGATATGTATGAAGCTGCTACGTGATAATAAGGTAGTTAAGGAACTGCAAGAGTTGATCACTAGGTGCATAGGATCAGGGGAGGCATGTATAGTCTGGAAGCTTGGAAAACATGCTCTGTGCACCAGGAGGGAAATGCGAATGATAATGAAAATTGGTGAGTATGATATGGATCAAGTCATCTTGGATTTGGGATCAGATGCAAATGTATTGCCTAAGAAAACGTGGAAACGCATGGGTAGGCCTGCACTGTAGTGGTCTCCTATTCAACTACGGATGGCCAACCAACAAAAGATCTTATCGATGGGAATATTGCAAGGGGTGAAAGTGGAAATTGAAGGCATAAGTATGCAGATAGACTTCAAGGTAATAGAAATTGTTGATGACAGTAATCCACACCCTACGTTGCTTGGGATAGATTGGGCCATGGACATGAATGGGGTCATCAACTTAAAAAGGCGAAATATGAAATTCGAGAAAAAGTCACTCCATGTTATAGTTCTGCTAGACCCAGCCGAAGGAGCGCACTACGCCAGATCGGTGCGCGATGAGGATAGTGATGATGAACTTGACTGCATCTACTGGATAACAGCACAAGACCAAGATTGGGTGAATCCCATAGTGGATGGGAGAATCTCATCGGAGCATGATATTTCCTGCACATCTTGGTAGAAGGCAAATGCGTGTATAGGTTGGAGGACTTCCGCGGCAAACGCAGCTAGGGCAGCCACGACGAAGCAGTTCGGGCACTCGTCTACAACAAAGGGTACGACTATATGTTGTACAACCATTGACCCAACTGAATCTGCGTGTGACGGGAGTTCTCTAGGCCAATAAGGCCGTAAACATAGCAGGGTGTGCGAAGAGATCTCTATCCACCATTAGACGCGATGAAACTAGGAAAGTGAAGAGAATTTCCTTGACCACTGCCCCTGCAGTTCGACCTGAACAAGAGGACCCAGACAAAGGGACATGGTAGTTGCAGGAAGCTATTCGGTGTGGCAGCTTGAGACTTCGCAAACTTGAGGAAGAGGGGGCAAGGCTAAGGAGGAAAATTGCGAGGCTGGACCAAGAAATTGGCAAAATAAAAATTGGAGTCGCACAAACGGGCCACGCGAATGTGAAAATAAAGGGACCGAACCTAGTCGGCCTTCCTACGATAGTAGAATGAGTCGTGACCTTGCTATCATGCTTACGACCACACCCTACTAAACGAGGGAGCATAGCACGTGATGCATTACTTGATTCAAAGGTACGTGAAGGGTGCCCGTAGCTTGGGCTAGCAGGGAAGAGGAAGTCTCGTATGAGGGGTGCGACCACTTGACTATTTGTAGGAGGTCCAGTCTCAGCACTCCACGCAGTTGAAAGAGGGCGCAGGACTATAAAGAATTCTGTAGGAAGGGTGCATGATTCAGATGTGGCACGCAGGACCAACAGGAAGCATAGAACGCGTCCGCGTACCAGGGACTGCGCTGCCACGTAGGAAGGATGGAAGGTCACTGTTGCAAATACTGTTCATGACAAGATGTCCCATTTAAGACACCGAGGAGTGGGTGGTGGGTCATTAAGACATGGGGCTGAATGGATTTGCCACCAAAATCACATTAATGGTTCATGAATGAGGAGCACGGCTGAATTTCAGGTTGAAAAGGTATATAAAGCATAGATGGCTTGTTACCACACACCCTTTGGCCCCTTGCATAGTAAGTCGTTTTGTGTTCAAATAGAGAGGCGTAGGATGAATGAGGTAGTCGTAAAAGGAAGCCCATGGTTTCAAGAATTGCCAAAGGTAATATAGGAGTCCCTACTTTGGTCAATATCCACAACCAAGGACGTTATACAAAGCTCTGTGTCACAGATGGGAGGGACAGCCAAAGTTCCTAAATCACCCCGGACATTGCGGACCAAGAAGAACCCACAGGTAGTAGGACCGGTTCGGATGTCTCCACGGAATCCGCGATTCGGCAAATTGTCGATGGAGGAAAAAGGAAAAACTGTTACTACTGAGAGTGATGAAGAGGAAGAGGATCCTCCGATGTTTGTTGAAGAAATCGAACCAGAAGAAGAGACAGAAGAATATATCCAACCAGTACGGGCTCAAGAAAAATGGCCTAAATATGTTCCTCCAAGGAAAGGGAAGGCCAAGGTACCTAAATATTTAGATGTCATTGACAACACACTCATCACCTCGTCTCTGCCTAAAGGGGTTTTGTTCGAAGGAACAGTGACTGACAGCATCCCTACTATGAAATTTGAAGACTGGGACCTTACGGATACTGAGAAGTTTCCCCATTTGGAAACTAGCGAACTGATGGAGCAAAGCACGGAGGGGGCTGTTATGACACTACAACCGCAGGAATGGTTGCGAAAGGTGGGGGAAGCTCGACTACTTTTCCTCCTGTCAATTCCACATTTTCATCGAGCCTCCATTACAATATTGGTCATTAGGCAACTGCTCTGCCTAGTACATGATGGGTACTTATGGATAGACAAACTCATCCCTATCATGGCAGAGCTCATTCATAAGATCTCACGGCTTCCCTGTGAAGGAAGGGACCCCACGAGAATAGTTGGTATGATTGGCGATTTGATGATGAGGGAAGCCCTAAAAAAGAAATAAAAATTGGAGAAAAAGTAGAGAGGGTATGCTATTACTAGTATTAAGGAAAAAGGGGTCTGCATTGCTACCTAGTTGCTGGTAGGAAAAGTGATGAGGAAATGTTGAGGCAGTGAGGTCCCAACAATGGTCGTCGCGTTAGCTGAGCAATGCGCAGAAGGGGAATGGTTCACTTGGGTGCAATTCCTTTGTGATGAATTCCTGACCAACTGCAGGGAGGCCCAGGAGGAGGGTAAGACCTTCCACTATGCGTGGTTGCTTTTATCCATCCTATTGGTTACAAGTGAATTACCCAAAGATAGTCAGTTTCCTTCCTTAGACTAGGATTTGCCAAAGTCCGCAAAATATGCATCGTTCTGGGTGACGAAGGATGCCGCATGAATCCAAGAAGTCAATATTTTTTGGATACTGATGGACGCGAACATACGATAGTTGATCAACTAGAAACCCCGTCTATCTACTGAGGTATATGACAATGTAAAAAATGTAGCCAATTTTAAGGTGGATATGCACCATGTATACATCCAGGCATGCAAGGATCCAGATCAGACGTGGACCACACTTCCCTTCATTGCCATCGATGAGGCTATTTTTGAGCTGCTAGATACCTAGCCATCAAAGTGGCGTGGACCAGATGCGGTAGGGCACAATGAGACCACCATCCAAAAATAGAAGGTTGAGGCTAAGTGCTTAGCACAACAAAAGCAGAATGAACAGCACACTGCGAAAGTATAGGTGCCCCGGGAAGCAGCGTAGGCTTCCATAGGCAAGGCGCCAATAGGAGGGGCTACTTGGACAAAGGATGAACATGGCCTGAATGTGACCACAGAGCCAAGCACAAATATAGGAATGGAAGGTATGGCACCAACCACCACCAGCTTTCTCTTAAAATGACCATAGCCAACAGAATGGTCAAAGTCACGGAAGAATACCAAGGTGTCCAAGTTGGACGGGGAACTAATCACATTGACTGAAGGTGACCTATGTGACATAGAGGATACAATTCATGAAGTCACATGGGATGTGCTCGATGAGGCCACGATGGAGTAGCAAACTATGTTGGGGGCGCTCAGCACATCGTTGCAGGAACTTGGAGCATAGGCCTCACAGCCAGGAATAGTCGCTACCCTTGGAGCTATAGGTATGTCAGCAACTGAGCAGCTGCTACAGGCCAAAATGGCTAATACTATCACACTCATGGTAGGATCATTGACATCAGACAAAGTGACGGACAAAGATGTTGTAGGCCAGCTTATGGGGCTTGGATTAAATTTGGTTGCCCTCCCACACGAGAGCTTATACCAACTCCAAGACAGTGCAACGACGGAGCTCTCCATGAGGGAAGGACATGCGGTACAGGTACTTAGTGAGAAATGAATTAACATAGAGTAGTTGAGCCTCAAACATGATGAAGCAGTAGCACAAAATTGACAGTTGCAGCAAATTGTAGGGGAAGCATGTTGTCGTGCCCCTGAGCTTGAGATTGCGGTAGATTTACCTGTCGGCATACAAATCCATAAGTTGGCTAGTGGGTTCCACGAAGCAAAGGAAGAAGAAGTGAGGATCTAGTTGGTCCTCGACTTGCAGATCGCAGAACTAAAATTGAAATCACAGCCCTCTACACCACCAGAGGTCGCCAAGCAGTGGTAAGGCATCATTCAATCCTGGCAGGAAACAATAGCACGTGCTATGAAAGAGTGCACCGACTTGTTGGATCAGTCACTTATTACGGTCACTTCACTACAGGAAGACCCAACCTTACAGCGGTTGGAAACAGAAGCAAGGGTGCTACAACAAGCCTATGATAATGTTAGGGGGGCTGTGCAGATGGTTGCGATTACGTAGTGCTTGACCAAGATGATGGAGGCCCAGGCTCTCAAGATACAAGTTGATGCCACTCAGCAAATGGAAGCAGTGATTAAATAATGCATCCAACCTTAGCTTGATGAGGCATTCGTAGTTTCCACCACCATCGAGTGAAATATGGCACACATGCAAGCAGTATATGAACTCAGCGAAGGAACTGAAACTGATATTGATGCATCGGTGGCTCGCGTAGAACAAGTACAACCAATGGTTGAAGATTTTGTTGCGAGCGTAAGCGAAGTGCATAATTTGCTGAATGACCTCCACACGAATATTGCCGCACCATCCGAGTGACTCGGGATGAGTCACGATGATTGTGTTGGGGGCTTGTTGGGTAGCGGAGTCCCTGCGTAATGGTTTTGGGGTACAAGGCCCACAATTTTGTTAATTGTATGGTAAAGGATCCGCGAGGTGTGCGGAGCACAAATTGTAATGAGTCAACTCAAAAGGGTTGTTCGCCCAAAAATAATGTAAGAAAATAGAAAGTGAGTTGCCCTGCCCATGCTCCACGGACCATGGGAATGTATAAATAGAGCAAGGCTCTAAGATTAGAAGTTAGTTTTTGGTTTTGATCTGGAATTTTATGGGTTTATGAAGGAAATATTCTCTCTAGGTCTGTAAGTCCGAGTCGAGGATGTTAGTAGATAGATAGAGGCTTTGTAGCTATGTGCACAGAGGCCTTGTAGAGTCCGTAGCTATGTGTGTGGACCCCTGTAGATGAGTGCGGAGGGAAGATATGGTTGTATTGATAGAAGATAAATAAAGATAAGAGTTTTTCAATCAATCGTGTGTTTTATCACAAATATATATGTTTGCCTATGTTCGGAATTTATGCATATCTATGATTGTATGCTCTAGTTATTACTATTAAATGTTTGCTTAAAGACTTTAAGAGAGAGATCTAAGTGATAATAAACACATATAATAACAAGAACCTAGGAAGTGCATGTCGCTGATCTACGGAAAGCCACACGGAACAGTGCGAGTGCACCGATCTGATCGCGACTGTTCTAGACCACATCAAGACATCCCAAGGGTGCGGAAACCTCGTTCTAGCTGTTAGCCTCCTGCTACAGCAAGTACTCATATTTCATGTTTGAATTTTTTACATGCCAAATATTTCATACTTAGCATGCTGCAGTGTTCCATATTTGCTACAGAGGCCAAAGAATGGATGCCAAGAGAGAGGGCCAGTTCAAGTTTCATTGCTGTGCTCCAATTTTGATAAGTTATTCCATTTTTGGAGAATTTTCAGTTAAAGGGAAGTCCAAACAACTTAATCTTGGTCTCCTTAGATTTTAATTTCCTGTTTTATAATATAGAGAATGAATATCTGTCCAAACAGCTCAATCTTGGCAGATCCTTAGGCAGGTAGAGAATTAAGGAGCCCAACTGCTTAATCTGGGCCCTTGGAAGAGATAAGGGTAGTTTGCAGATAGGAAAACAGAAAAGAAAAAGTTGAAATGTTGGGTTTGCTAGCTCAAGTGAACCTAATCCAAAAGAAGAAAAAATGTTAGGCAAGTAGGCTGGGTAGGTAGTTTTGAGGTTGCAGAACATTGATTGGTGATCAAGTTCATGTTTTCAAGTGTTATATCTATTCAGGTCACAATCATCAGAGAGTTTCATACGGAAAGCTCAAGCAAGGCATGACTAACTTTCCCCTCCTTCTTTATTCCCTCAAATCATTCACTAACTTCCCCAAAGAGGTCAAGATCTGCTTGATATCTCTTAGTCTCATCATTTTCCATGTCAATTGCCTTGGTAAAGATCTGCTTTGCTCAAGGAATGGTCATTTCCTTTTATGGGCCACTTTTCCCCTAATAGCCTAAGGTTTACATACTTAGCGCTTTCTTATCACTTGTCATATTAACTACTAACTGTACTATGTAGCCCCCTATCTATTTCCTATTCCCCTTACTAAAACTATGTTAATAACTCCCTTATGTATATATCCCCTCCCTCTGGTTGAAAATAACCATAAGTACCCCTGTGAATTGCTCAGTTTATCTGAAACTTGGCAAGAAGCCTCATGCTGCCCCTTCAAACCATCATCTCATGCAATAGACTCCTTCCAAAGCATGAAATTCCTTTTGCTTTAGGTCATCGGACCCCTTCCGAGGCCTCAAATACTCTTCAAAAGCACACACACACTTCTTCCGCCCTTTCGACCTCCTCCGATGCGATATCGCAGTCGGAGATCTCAATGCCAATATTGCCCGATTAGAGTTCTCCCTAATGAGTGCTCCGCCGATGCGATATCACAAGTCGGCAATATCGCAATGTTATATGTCACATATATATGCCCCTTCCCCTTTCCTCCGATGCAATATCACAAGTCGGCGATCGCTAGATCCATCTCCCCAAATACATGTCGCATTCCCTTTTCGCCGATGCGATATCGCTATCGCATCATAGAGAGTATATTGCATCGCAATAATGAAAGAAATATCATGCCACGCAAGCACCACATCACCCTGCCACGTCACTTACCATACCAAGACTCACTGGTGACGTCATGCTGATGTCACCCGCCAGAGAAAGGGCGCAAAGGCGAAATCGCAGCTTAGGAAGCCCAGATTCAGAAACAGAGGCAGTTTCTGATGTGCGATTAGCACCTTGGTGCTAATCGTGCATCGCTATGGGAAATAGGCCAAAATGGAGAATCTTTAGGGAATCTTTTGATTCCTTAGCTGTTTTGCGCCGAAAAAGAGCCGATTTTGCAGTTTTTATCAAAACAGAAGCAGAAGGAAGCCAAATTCAAATGTCATAATGAATCAGGGAGTGGCAGATAGTGTTTCAATCCAATTGCCAAAGAGTACCAAAGGAAAGATAAAGCCCAAGATAATGCCGAAGAGTATCAGTGTTGCAGTGAAGAGTATTAGCGAAGATTTTAGCAGCGGCCCAAAGCAGGTGAAAATTAAACACCTTCCAACAAAGTCAAAGAAAAGGGCGAAGCCGCTCAAGGCTCTCAAATCACATTTATTTCACATTTAACTCACACAAGATCAGAACTACAAATCCCAAAGCGTAGTTATTCCAGTAGTACTGCATCGAGCCACCAAGGGCCACATTACACTCATTTTGATCCAGCTACCTCTGACACAGTTCAATAGATATTTACCTGCATTTAATTTTAGCACAGTTTTAGGTTTATACAACTTTTTTCACAGACCTGTTTTAGGTCGGTTGTAATAAATATTTTGAGATATTTTCACTATAAAAACAGCCCTGAAGACTGTATTAAGGGTTGGTTGGTTGACAAGCTATCCTTAGCTGATTTTGCTCCAGGAGAGACTCACACTGTAATAACTGATAGTTTCTATAATCAAAGACTGCTTATGAGCTTTGGAGAATGGATTGTTCACTGTTTTTAACAGTTGAAGAGTGATTATGGAATTCTTGTGCTGTCGCATAACTCAATAAGTGCTTCTTACCTCTGTTTTCCATTCATAAGTTACCATCTAAACAGCATAAAAGAAGATTAGCTTAGAATTTGTTTGATTACACTCTATGCTAAATTTCCGTTGTTTCTTTATGTTTTCATCTATTTAGGCATAAATATGAAATCCATATGGCTCATGTTTTCCCTAACCTTATCACGCAGGACAGTTATCCAGGGATTCTTCATTGCCCCTAGATAGAGATCATCCCTTCCCTCTATTAAGTTGAGTGAGAGATTCTTAAGTGCATCTCATTCCTTACATTTCATTCATCTTTTAGTTTGAAAGTTGTTTTGTGTACAACTATCCTGCTCCATCTTCCTCTTGTGACCAATAAACACGCCGGCAATCCTGATCCATGACTCCATGCCCAATGGTTTGAAACTTATCACTTCATGAATTTCCTCTTTGCTTGAAAGCATTTTCCTTCCACCCAAACACAAACAAAAACCCTGAACCCAATAACTAGCCTAAAATACTCATCAACAAAGCTAAATCATAAAGAGAGAGCCCTCTCTGATTGCAGGTGGGCTAGAACTTGTAGTCCAAAGATTGGTTAGTGGTTACCTCGACCATATCCCTTAAGGAGCCAAGGGACAACCTGAGTGTTAACATAAATGGCGACTCCGCTGGGGACTATCCTCAAATAATCTTTCAAATACACTTTCAAACAAACCAGAAGCTGGCTCCCAAAAGAAATCCACGCTATAAAAGGTCAAATCCAGACCCCAATCGCCCGACTGCTTTTGAAAATCCGAACTTGATTTCTAAGATCATTAGAAAACAAGAGCAGTGAGAAGACCCTACTGCTTTAAGTCCAGAAACAGTCCAGCCAATATGTGTTCCAACCCCTATCAAGGTCCTATTTCGTTCAACCCCAACTTCCCCTTGTTCCACATCCACTTCTCCAGGCACTTCTTCCACTCCTCCATTCACTACAAATACTACCACTACTGTTCCACACATCCCAGTCGTTCCACTTGTTCCACATATCCTTGTTCTTCCCCTTACCCCTGTTAACATGGCTAACAGGTATGCTCCTTTAATCCTCCCTGCAAATCCGGCGGCTATGCCCCAAGATTATCAAAGAAAGATCCCTTACTTTGATGGAACTGGTTCTTATATAGCCCAACAACATACCAAGAAGATGCAGGACTATTTCAAGAACTACGAAATTGATGACGATGATGTAAGAATGAAAATTTTTGTCCAAAGTCTAACTGGTGATGTAAGGACCTGGTTTAGGTCGTTAGCTGCACATTCTATCATCGATCCTGAGGCCTTATACCTAAGTTTCTTAAACAGATGGGAAAAGAAGAAAGACCCTTTACACATCCTAACTGAATATGATAATCTAAAGCAGGGTCCGCAAGAAACAGTCCAAGATTATTGTGCTAGATTTAACAACACCTACAACTCCATTCCTCAGAACCTTAGGCCCCCACCTGACTTGGCCCTGATAAAATTCCCCGATGGTTTTGATTCAGACATGGCATATCAGTTAAGAGAAAGAGCACCTCCTAGTCTAGCAGACATGCATAACGTAGCTGTCAGTGTGGAAGCAAACCTGATTGCTAAAAGCAACAGAGCTAGAACTGAGAGAAGAACAACATTTAAAGAGGAACCTTCAGCTTTCGACGAAAAACTAGATGCAATCCTCA
>APFE031504780.1:0-28147 GCA_000404065.3 Pinus taeda | reverse complement strand
TTAGGACAGAGGTAGTCTAGACACATGTATTTTACCTTCATAGAAGTAATGGCATCTCTTTCAGTAGTTTGTATGCTCGTCCTTGCATCAGTAGGACTAGGTGGTAGAATTAGGGTTTGCTAGGGTTTGCGCTTTTTTTCAGATTTTCAATCTCTTTTCGAAAATAGATTAGCTTTCTTCCAGTTAGCTTTCATCCATCAATTAAAAAGCTTCTTATAATATCTCATAGAATTTGGCTAAAGCTCCTAGCGTACTTGTGCCAGCTGACCAAGTGGCAGCTGCGACAAGAGCTAGTACTTGTGCATACAGAACCGTCGCTTCCAAGTTTGTTACGAACGACTCGGTTGATAAAAGTAAAGAAGGGAGTCCGAGGATTTGCAGCATTATTGCTGCAATACTGGAGCCCACCACCTACATAACAATAATATTGTAAGGGCACAACAATAACAATAGTGGGATTCTATGGAGCACAATAATAACAACAATACAATAAGGGGGTTCCAGTAATAACAATAAGGGTCTACACTAGTATTATAGGGACCTAACATTATTTTAGCAAAAAGTAGAGCCAATAGCCCAATATATAAAAGTGGGGGTACCATTTGGCTATTGGAATAATTATCGGTATCTCTTGATACAAGTGAACAACAACAGAAGTAAGGTGGTGTTTGGACCATAATTCATAGGCAAGATGTTTATGCTTGGTGTCAACTTCATTTGGGAAAATGAGCAGCTAAACCCCTTTAGGGGAAGAATGATCAAAGTGGGAGTAGTTAAATCCCTTTCCCATTGGTTTCAAAGGGGAATAATGATCATCTATTAGCACCTCAAAGCCAAGAGGAGAATGATAATTCATTGGCAGTTCAAAAGAAAAGGGAGAGAGTGAGAAAACAATGGTAGTTTCATGACTCTAACTTAGGGATTTAAGCCAAAAAGCCATCAATGACTAGTAATGTTAGGTTGTGTTTCCATCAATACCAAAAGGGTAGACTATTGAGTATGTTGTCATTGTTTTCAAGTCTAGCCAGTGATGTCAAGTGATATCAAGTTTAGGGTGATCTTGTTGAATTTTCATGCATGATGCTTATGTTGTTATTGATGTCTTGATTGTTTCTATTAAAATTGTGCTAAGCTCATGATGACTTGGTTGTTTGCTGAGTACGCCACTTTGTTTGGAAGTAACTTGGTCAAATGCACATGAAAATTGTTTGTTTGCATAGCTATCTCAGAGAGCTTCTATTGGTATATGGAAATTATTCTAACTCTTCAATAATGAAGAAAAATCTTGAGTTTGAGGTAATGGATTTCAATAAAGATGTGGACCCTATATGACATGGAAAGGTGACTTGGCAGAGAAAGGTGGTAGATGATGATGTGGCACCCTATGGTCATGACACGTGATAGGTGGATTTGGCCTTTTTGGGTGGCCAAGTGACCCTTTTTCAGGTAACACGTGCCAGTGACATGGTGGTGATGTGGCATGACAAGTGGAAGACAATTACTTGGAAGTGACCTGGAAAAGACATAGCCCATCATCCATAAGCCACGGGTGCATAGTAGTGGTTGCATGTAGTGGACCGAATTAACCTCATTTGGAACCACATTGCACAAAAGTAAACTGCATGGGACAAAACCTTCAACCCCCGCCCTCCCCTCACTTGTTAAAGTGTGGACAGGTGTGGGAGGAGGGAGGGTTGAAGTGACTTCTTTGTCATTAGATTTTAGTAGATCACTAGATCACTTGGCACACTTTAAAAAAGTGGGGATATTTAATTTCACATAGGACAAACTACGGATCCCCACTCCTCCCACCCTCTTTTTAATGTTCATATATTCGTGGGGGAAGTGACTTCCCCATTGTTGATTTGAATGGGTCATTGGGTGCATCTTCGAAATTATTGGATATTGAACACTAGGAAAATTGCATAGGTTTAGTCTTAAGCACCAAGTTAAGCTTAAGCACTCAGTTTTGACCTATGGTCATATGTTCTAGAGAGCATGAAAATAATGGGATAAAATTGGATAAAATTTGGCATTTGGACACCAACTTTCACTTAAATGCTGACATTATTAAGATCCACTAGAAAACAAATATGAAGATGTTATGCTTATAAATAGGAGGATTGATTGAAGCATGAATTGTACATATCGAAGGGATGCTAGAAATGTAAAAACGTGAATATGAAGAGGCTCAAATTCTCATATCGTGAAGGAAAAAAATTTGATACAGTAAGGTGAAGTGTTTCCATGGGTAAATACCATGGATCAACACCCATGGTAAAGTAGGTTGCAAACTATAAATACATATAAAACAATAAAATAGAAAATTGATTTATACAATTGAAATGAGAGTGAACAAAAGTCATTGTGTGTAAGAAGAAGAAATGGAGATTTGAAGCAGAGTAGAAGGGTTGTAGATAACCTTAGAGTAGGGAGTATAGGCATGAGGAAAGAGATGCAGAATAGATAAAAAGATTATAGATGTGATTGAGTGAAATGTTGATAGATTGATTATGTTTGAGATGTAGTTAAATATCTAGGTAAGTTATTGTTGAGGCAAGAATCAAATAAGATTGAAGATTAAGAAGAAAAGAAAGAATGCGGGTATGCGGTTGAAATGGATGAAAGACATATCTAATAGGCTAAGTGGGTTGGTCCCTCCAAATCATGGGATAAGAGTCTCCTTCAGGTTGGTGCCTATAAAATTCAGGGAGTTAGTGCTTCCTTTAGGTCGATGCCTATAAAGAAAGGTGGTTGGTTCTTCTTGCAAGTGGGTGTTTACAAATAAGGGGATGGGTATCTCCTTCTGGTTGGTGCTAGTAAATTTGATATAAAATGAGAATGGAGTCTACAACAATATTATGATATAAACTTTATGGTTTTCTCCCTTCATGGATTTCCATTTATATCTAATGTTCCTACGTGTTTCTTATCTAGTTGTTTATTGAATGACTTAATTACTATATATTGTTAATACTTGTTAAATTATTCAATTATACTATATGACACCCTCGTTCTGCCCTGCCCCCTTTCCCCAACCTTTAGTGTAATGATATTTCAAAATAGAAGAAAGGAAAAGATTAACAGAATGATTAGGTGATGAAAAGAAAGATATGAACAATTGAATAGCACTAATTGGGGATCAATGTTCCCGATAGGTGGATGCCTAATAAACTTTGGGGATAGGTGTTTCCAATGGGTTAGAGACTACAAAACTAAGAAGGGGTATATATATCTTCTACAAGTCAGAGTGTACAAATCTTTTAAGTGTAGAATGGTGCCTACAACGATCATTTAAAGAAAAGAAAATGTGTTTGTGCTTTTGTTCCTTTATTGGTTTCCATGTTAAATCTCTATTTTCTATGTGTTCATTTAATTATGTGATGTTTTTCTATTTATTCCATAAATGCATGAGAAATAAGGATTGAAGTGAAATTTTCAACCCCCTCCTCTCTAGTATTCAACATTAACATACACATATTTAAAAAACATGAATCTTTGATTTGTGACTATTACTAACCAACCTAGATCCATCTTAACCACAAATCTATCAAACGTTGAGAGGGATCAAATCTCTCGAGGTGGAAACCTTTCCTCAAGTTTTGTACTAAAAAAAGAGGTTTGCACCTTGAGAGATTGGATCCCTCCCGACGCTTCATAGATCTAGGGTTAAGATGGATCTAGGCTTGTTTTATTAAAACCTTAAGTATGTAAACAATTTTAAATGTAGGCTTACTTATTTAAAAAAAAGGAAAAGAAAAAAAAGGTGATATGTGGAAACATTTAAATGTTTGTTCAATTAATAATAAAAATTTAAAGCAATAAAAATAATAAAATTCAATTTGTTATACTTTGATTTAGTTATTAAATTGTGAATAGGCTTTGTTAAAATATCATGGGCTAATACCATGGCTTATAAATACCACATGCCCAAAAAACATGACCAATTTCACAACCAAAATATTTTATAACAATATGACAAGATTCTTAAGCATGGATATTCACCCCCACTTTAAGGTGGATATTATTAACTTGTAAAAAATAAGATTTGTTACAATACAATAGGATAATACCATGACTTATCAATACCAAAGGGTGAATATCCATGGTTAAGAATATTTTCATATTGTTATAAAATATTTTGGGTATGGAATAAGTTATGTTTTTTGGGCATGTGGTATGCATAAGCCATGGTATTGGCCTATTGTATTGTAATAAAGCTAAATTTTTACAAGTTAATAATAAAAGTGGGGGTGAATATCCATGGTTAACAATGTGGTCATATTGTTATAAAATATTTTGGTTGTGAAATAAGTCATGTTTTTTTGGGCATGTGGTATTGATAAGCCATGGTATTGGCCATGTTTTTTGGGCATATGGTATTGATAAGCCATGATATTGGCTATGATATTTTAACAAAGCCTATTCACAATTTAATGACTAAATCAAAGTATAACAATTTGAATTTTATTATTTTTATTGCTTTGGCTTTTTATTATTAGTTGAGCAAACATTTAAATGTTTTCACTATCTACCCTACTTAGAGGCCTGTGGCCACAATAATATTGTAGAATATTCCATGGAAGTTAAATACCTATCATCCATTTAATAATTATTAATAATTTTACTAGAATTTTGGAAGCCCTATTCCAAAACCCTCCCCATGAAATTTGAACATAAAACTTTGTGTAGACTAAACCATACACAAGAAAATTAATCTACAACTCATAGATAATATCTAACTTAAACATATATACATTAAAAAAAAAAAGAAACAAAATTTTTAAATATAAAAAATCACCCCATTTTACTGCGTACAAACCCAAAAAACACAACCATATAAATTAATGTGTGCAATTAAATAAAAAATAAAAATAAATTTATCACCCAATGAAAGCTAAAACGTATAGAACCAATTAACCTACACCACAGTTAAACATAAATAAAAAACCAATTCACCTATCCTCACCGTTAAACATAAAACTTCAAACTTACTATCCGGTAAAAAAAAATTACTTAATTAAAATATTTTTATATAATTTTATTCCAAATAACTGTCTCAAATTTTTTCTTTTAAATTAATGTTTCCACCACACACTTTACCATAATAAAATATTTTTATATAATGTTATTTTTTTTAAATTAATATTTCTAAATACTTCTCCAATCTCAATACCCATTAAAAAAAACCTGGCAAACGCGTCTTGTCGGCCGCCATGGAAGATGGAAGAAATACCCGCAAGGTTGAACTATAAATAGAAAAAGGGGTTGCATCACAATGGCCACACTACAATCTCTGGCCTTATTATCTTTCTTTGCTCTGAAATTACAATACAATATCTGGCCCTTTTATCTTTCTTTGCTCTGAAATTACTGAGAATATCCTGTACCCACAGAACTTAATCATGAGCCCGAGGGCAACCGCAGAAAGCGCTTTGGCAAATGAATTACGATGCAAGCGATCGGACGGGAGGCAATGGCGTTGTTCTCAGCCCCGCGTGGAGGGCAAGAGCTACTGCCAACGGCATTCTGAAAAAATTGAAGGCTATACCCACAAAAACAAGAAGCCCAAGCCCAACACACGCAGATCGCCGGAACCAGAGATTGGTATAACAAAGCATTGTTTGTCACATATTATACCCCCTTGTGGGTACAACCCTTGCATTTTAAGATGTTGGGTATTCCATATGTTTAAATATCCTTATATTGACCTTACAAATAAAATTATTTCTCTAAAAAAACATTTATGGTAATTACCCAAACATAAGTAAATTTAATTTAAAACATATTTGTTGTTTAAGATGTAGAATGAAGTATAAATGAACTTAAAGTAAGTTGATGATAAGTTTAATATTATTATTAAAAATTTGGATTTTTGATTTTATAAAACAAACTCTACAAATGGTTTGCTTCATATTAGTGATAATTATTGGTTGTGAGATATGCTTGAAATTACTTTTCCTCTATTTATTTTTACCTAATTATGCCTACTCCTTTTCTTTCAAAGAAGGAGACCACATTGTAGGAAGGATTATGTACAAAGATTTAGGATATTTCCAGTATTTTGTTGGTTTCTTATTGTTTGTATGCTTTTGTTTTGTTTTTTTTTTTTTATTTCTGATATGTTATAGTTGTTTTGTCTTTTTTTCTTGTTTGTAGATTGGGCTTGGTTTGGTTTGTAGCTTAAAAGAGGACACTAGTATGTAGAGAAAATGAAAGAGATAGATGGAGGTTAATGTTGATAAATAAATATGAATCACCTTATCCTAGATGCAATGTGTCTCATTTGAGTTTCTCTATGGCTTATGATTCAATGTGAATTGGCAATGGATGATAGCAAGGAGACATGCATGGTTAATTTTTTATTCAATTTTTTATGTGTTTTATTTATGGTCTCATACTTAAATATTTTTTTTTTCTTTATGTAGTGAGCGCCTACAGTAATATAGTCTATGAAGGTGTAGGTGTGAAGATACCTTACACTATTGGATTGTACCACAAAGGATGGAGGAATCAAGATTTTCTCTTACAAAATAAGATGGGGGTTATTGTTCATAAATGAATGTGAATCACCTTTTCTTATATGTAATGTGTCTCACTTACATTTCTTTATGTCTAATGATTGCATGGGAGTGGACATTTCTTTATGTCAAGGAGATATGTATGGTTAATTATTCATTGCATTTATTCGTTATTTAATCTATTATATGCCTTATTTGTGGTCTAATACTCTAGTTCATTTGTTTTCTTTGTGTAATGCATGAGTATAGTTGTGGAATCTAAGAAGTTCCAGCGTTGAAGATACCTTACCTTGTGCAAATGTAGCACAAAGGATGGGTGAGTCATGTTTTTTCTCTTAGAAAAGCATGTTATCATTTAACCTATTTAAATGTTTGATATTTTCACAAATATTTATCCTTTTGTCATAATTTTGGTTTCCTATCATCTTGTTAATATGTGTGATTTTCGATATTTTCCATGAACTTTGCTTAAAAAATATTGTGGTTCACACCTTAAAGACTTATTATTCATTATTTTCACTACTATAATGTTGATCAATGTATGATGATTCCATATTAGAAGTTGGAAATGACAAAGGGAAGGGGGAATTTATGGCTAATTCATCATTCGATTTACTTAGATACTTAATTTTCTATGTGGTTTATTTATGGCCTCATATATAAATTTTGTTCGCTGAATAAGTGGTTGTAGTTGTAGAGTATAAGAAGGATAATTGAATAATATACATTAGACAATGTAAATTCAAGGTAGAGGAGAGGTGAGTCGTGTTATTTTCTAGCAAAATAGCATCATTTTATAATTAAATTAAATATTCTTCATTTGCAAAATGGTTTCTTATTCTAGCATGGTTCTTGGGCATTATCGCTTAATTAGTGCTCTGAAATTCAAACATATGTCATAACATTAATTAAACTACATTGGGTTCAAAATATTTATGTTTTTCAAGCCTTATTATTTAGGGTTGTTATGTTATATCCTTGACTACTTTATGGTATCCTTCTAGCTACTTTTAAATGCCATCCATGTCAACCACAAAATTATTATATCTATTTTCTGCTTCATTTCTTTGTCATTACTCACCCCTTTTTTTAGTTATCATTCATCATTTCCTTACGTTTAATTAATGCAAAATTGGTTAAGTTACCATGGGTGCCATCATTTTTTCTTTATTTTTTTATTTCATATAATAAATATTTGGTTTTAGGTTTAATGGTATAAATACCAATGTCTACCCTTAATTTTCATACTACTAGCCTAGATTCTTTTAAACCTAGATTTATGAAGCTTTAAGAGAGATCAAAGCTTCTATACACTTAATGGATCTAGAATAGGTAGTTTTAAGAGTAAAAGAGATTTTTAACATTTTCTTCACTTTACCTAAATGAAAATAATTTCTTTATGTCTAATGATTACATGGGAGTGGACATTTCTTTATGTCAAGGAGATATGTATGGTTAATTCTTCATTACATTTATTCGTTATTTAATCTATTATATGCCTTATTTGTGGTCTAATACTCTAGTTCATTTGTTTTCTTTGTGTAATGTGTGAGTATAGTTGTTGAAGATGCCTTAATTTGTGAAAATATAGCACAAAGGATGGGTGACTCATGTTTTTCTCTTAGAAAAGCATTTTATGACTTAACCCATTTAAATGTTTGATATTTTCACAAAGATTTATCATTTTGTCATAATTTTGTTGTACTATCATCTTGGTAATATGTGCGATTTTGTCGTACTATAACGTTGATCAATGTATGATGATTCCATATTAGAAGTTGGAAATGACCAAGGGAAAGGGGGAATGTATGGCTAATTCATCATTCTGTTTACTTAGATACTTAATTTTGTATGTGGTTTATTTATGGCCTCATATATAAATGTTTTTTGTTCAATAAGTTCTTGTAGTTGTAGAGTATAAGAAGGCTAACTGAAGAATATGCCTTAGACAATGTAAATTCAAGGCAAAGGATAGGTGGGTGGTGTTATTTTCTAGCAAAATAGCATCATTTTATAATTAAATCAAATATACTTCATTTGCAAAATGGTTTCTTATTCTAGCATGGTTCTTGGGTATTATCGCTTAATTAGTTCTCTAAAATTCAAACATATATCATAACACTAATTAAACTACATTGGGTTCAAAATATATATGTTTTTCAAGCCTTATTATTTAGGATTGTTATGTTATAGTTCTAGAGGCTATTTTATGCAAATATGGTTTTATTGATAAGGAGGCCAAGTTCAAAGATCATTTATTAAGGGAATTATTGTGTTAAGAAGTCGAGTGGCTCTGTGAAGGAAAGAGGAGTAGCTTCCAAAAGGGTAGACTTTCTTTGAATAATATTGACTTGTGTATTAAGAATATATATATTAATAAAATCATTATGTGGTTTTCACTTGAAAATGCATTTGTTTTATATATTTATGTGTTTTTATTTATACCTATGGATGCATTTACAAGTTCTTGAAGATAAAAATTGTTAATAGCGATTCACCACCTTCTCAGTTTTGCTAAATATTCCAACAATTAGTATCATAGCAAACTCCTTCAGAAACATTTTAACCACTGGAATGTAGATCTTGGTGAAACTCATGGAAGAGAAAGAATAATACACCAAACATAGCCTACCATTGTTTGATGGAGAAAATTATTCCTTTTGGAGCATACAGACGATATTTTTATTACAAGCACAAGGAGTTCATGTTTGGAAATTTTTTATAAATAAATAAAAGGTTCCAACCTCTACTCCAATAGATCTGGTTGGAAGAAGACTTTATGAAAATAATTCAAAGGCTATGTATGCCATACTAGGAGGGCTAACATTATAAAAATTTGTCAAGGTTATGCATTGTGAATTAATAAAGGAAATCTGGGACAAACTCAATAATGTGTATGAAGGAGATGAATAGGTCAAAGGGGCCAAGCTTCAAACATATAGAAGACATTTTAAACACCTAAAGATAAAGGAAGATGAAGGTGTTGCAACTTACTTTCTTTGAGTTGATGAGATCATGAATACGATGAGAGGACTTGAAGAGAAGAGGAATAAAAGGGAAAATCCATCCAAAAGGGAAGTAGTTTTAAGGTGTCCAATAAGACAATGAATAACAATAAAAAGTCAAAAACAAACTTTGACTATAGCAATGATTCATGCACTGAATAAGAAGCCAACTTTGTGAGAAGGTTGAAAAGAGGAAATCTCAAATATAAAGGTAAGCCTCCATTTAAGTGTTTTGAATGTGGAATACTTGGTTATTATGCTTCTAAATATCCTTTTGGAAAGGGGTCAGATAGTGATGAAGAAGAAATTTATAAGAAATAAAAGGAATATTAGAAAAGAATCAAAAGAAAGAAAAGTTTGTATTCAAGAGAAGATAGTAACTCATCTGATGAAGCCAGATTATAGTGACCATGATTCTGATAGATTTCTATTCATGGAATTAGATTCTAATAATGAAACTCTTGAAAACTATGAAGGAAATCATGAAGAATAAGGAGAATTGGATCTTGAGACAGAATTGATTATTCACTTAACTTATCTTATAAGAAACGCTCAGGAGATAGTTGGAAGAGAAGGAGAGAATAATTGGGAATGTAGAAGCTAAGATAGTCTTCTTGAGGAAGGAACTATGGAAGGACATCCAAAAAAAAATTGACAAATAGTACCAAAATATTGAATGAAATCATACGTAACCATAAATAATTCACTGATAGGTATGGACTACAATATAAACAAATAATATTGATAAAGGCTCAAGCTATATGATGATAGGAAATGAAGGAAAGAAATGAAGTTATGTTGATGCACTCAAGGGTCCTATCGAGAAGGAAGAATATAAGTTGCTAAAGGAGGATGCACAAAATCCAACAATGATAATATTAAAGAAGAATATCATATTGAGAGGGAAAATGCCATCAACAAGACCACTTACACTCAGGTACCAAAATATTTTTCTTGGAGTGTGTTATTCTTGTAATAATTTTGGGCAAAAGGTTATAAATAGTAGAGTCTATGCAAGAGGTAGAAATACTAGAAATAGCTATGAAAATCCCAAGAACTACTATGAAGGTAGTTATGGTAGAAAATCTTGTGAGGTAGGTTCTCAAGAGAAATTATAATAATTTTGGCATTCCTAGTGATAAAAATAAGTGTTACAAATGGAATAATTTTAAACACATGGCCATAAATTATAGAAGCAATTTGGTAGTTCCTTCAAGGGAAACAACGTAGGTTCATGTCCATCATATGGGGGAGCAACTAAGAACTCGGAAAAAGAAACAGGAATATTTGAAGGTTGAGGAATATGGGCTTTCCCTACAAGCCCAAAGCAAAAGAAGTTAATATTATATTGATAGTGGACGCTCAAAGCATATGAATGGAGAAAAAAAATTATTATAACATTGAACAAAGAAAAAGGAAGATTTGTCACTTTTGGGAATAAGTGTTAGAAAAATGTGTGATCAAGGACACATACTTGTATTCAATTCAAATTAATGTGAAATAAGGAAAGAAGGATTTAAGGAAATTGGTTGCAACAACAATAAGAACTCCAAATGACATATACATCGTAAATGAGATTAGAAGGGAAAGATGTTGCTCAACAAAGGGAAATCAAAGTTGGCTTTGGCATAGGAGATTGGGGCATACACACTTTGACAATATTGTAAAGATCAGTAAGAATGAATTCTAAGTGATATGTGTGAAATTACAAATCCTTCAAACATTATGTGTGTGTAATGTCAGTGTGCAAAAGAAACAAGAGTTGAGTTCAAAACTAAGGAACATTCCATGAAAAAAACACTAGAATTTGTACATACTGATTTATGTGGGCCAATGAGAACAAAAGGAATAGATGGAAAATAATACTTCATGTTGTTTATTGATGACTACACAAGGACGACCTGGGTTTTTTTCTTAAGATGAAGTCAAAAGCTTCGAAAATTTTTAGAATATTCAAGGAAGTTGTTCAAAATGAAACCAATTTAAAAAGCCATTGCTTGAGATTCGATAATGGAGGGGAATTTACTTCAAATGAATCCAATGACTATTTTGAAGAACATGTAAGAAGAAGACACTTCTTAATAGCTTGAACTCCTCGGAAAAATGGAGTGATTGAAAGAAATAACAGAACTGTGGAAGAGATGGATAGAATTTGTTTTGCACAAATCCAAGCTAAGTAATATCTTTTGGGTTCAATAAGTACATATATTTTTCATGTTTTGAATAGAGGATTGCTCGGAAGCAACAATGAAAAAGCTCCCTATGAACTATGGAAGGGAAGACCAACTAGTGTCAAGAATTCCAGAATATTTGGAAGCAAATGTAACATAAATAGAGATGACTAGAAGTTAGGAAAGTTTTACTCTGGATAGGTGAAGGCATACTTGTTGGGTACTCATGTAAAAGAAAAGCATATAAGTGCTACAATCTTAGACTCAACAAGATAGTAGAAAATATCAATGTAAAAATTAATGAAACAAAAGTGTTGAATAATAGGAAGAGGGAGAACCAAAGCAAGAGGAAGAAAAAGAAGAAGAGAAGCATCTAGAGACTGAACAACAAGAATCAGATAATTAGCAAGATTTGCATACACCTTTGAGGACACCTAAATGTTGGTATTAGAAGAATCATCCAAAAATCTAAACAAATAATTAGGGAAAAGAGTGTAGGAGTAGAAACCAAAAGAAGAAAAAAAAAGCACAAACATCGAAGCAAGGGCATGTATCACTATCATCCACAATTGAACCAAGTAACTTTGAGGAAGCTAGAAATGATGAACTTCGGATCAATTCCATGGAAGAATAACTGAACCAAATTGAGAAGAATGAGACATGGGAAATTGTTCCAAGACCCAAGAACAAAAACGTGATTGGTACAAAATGAGTCTTCATAAATAAACTAAATGAATATGGAAAGGTGACCAAAAGCAAAGCAAGGATAGTGTGCAAAGAATATCCTAAGTTGAAGAAATAGAAAATGAAGAAACTTTTTCTCTAGTGGCCAAAATGGAAGCAATCAAAATGCTCTTGGCCTATGCATGCTCCAAAAGAATAAAATTGTATAAGATGGATGTAAACTTATACTTTGTTAATGGGGCTCTAGAAGAAGTCTACATAGAACAACCAAAAGGATTCCTATTATCAAAAGATGAGGACTATGTTTGTAGACTAAATAAAGCTTTGTATGGAATTATGAAAGCCTCTAGAGCATGGTACTCAATATTCAGCCGGTATTTGCAACAACAAGGATTCAAAAAGGGAAATGCAGACAATAATCTCTAGATAAAGGAAAATCAAGATAATATTATTCTCTTTGAAATATACTTTGACAACATCATCTTTGGAAGTGATGATCATATATTAAGTCAAAACTTTGCAAATGATATGACAAATGAATTTGAAATTTCTTTGCATGGGGAGCTAACTTTATTTTTCGAAATAAATATATCTCTACTAGATGAATTCATTTTCATCTCTCAAACCAGGTGAACCAAATAAATGTTGAAGCAGCTGAAAATGGAAGACTAGAAACTTGTGATCACTCCTATGATCATCATATGCAAGTTGAGAAAAGAAGGTGAATCTAGCGAAATGGACCAAAACAATATAAATCGATGATTGGTAGACTACTGTATGTGATAGCTTCAAGACTATATGTAATGCAAGAAGTTGGATAGGTTTCAAGATTTCAAGCAGCACTGAAGGAAACTCATTTTCTAATAATGAAAAGAATATTCATATATCTCAAATGAACGAAAAAATCTAGGTTGTGGTATCTAAAAATAAAGGAATTAACACGGGTAGCTTACACAGATGCATATTGGGTAGGAAATTTAGATAAAAAAAGAAGTACAAGTGGAGCATCCTTCTACTTGGGAGACTATTTAGTATCCTAGTTACATAAGAAGCAATATTAAGTATCCTTGTCTACAATAAAAGTAGAATATATTATAGTAGTAACATGTTGTCCTCTTCATGAAGAAAACCTTACAATACATAAAAGTAAAATGTGATGAGCCTATTTCAATACTTCGTGACAACACAAGTGCAATAAACATCTCTAAGAGTCCAAAGATGAATTTTAAGACTAAGCATGTTGCTATAAAGTTTCACTTTCTAAGTGATCAAGTAAAAAAAAAGAATACTAAGCTAGAATATGTTGGCCCTGAAGGAGCATATTTTAGACATCTTCACTAAGCCACTTCCCAAAGAGACATTTGAGTATCTCAGACAGAAATTGGGAGTAATTTCTACTCCAAATTGATTCGCACAATCTTAAGTAAAGAAAGAAAAGGGGAGAGACAGTTTCAAGGGGAGTTAACCTTTGTTTTTTTATGTCAAAGGGGGAGAGAAAGATGTTATCTATCCCAATTGAGGCCAAATTTTAGGAATGATGTTCTAGTACAAATAAAGTTGAACTCGGACTTATTTTTAGGGATAAATCCTAGAGTGTTTGAAATCAAGATTCACTATGAAAAAAAATAGCAGTAGGTGACCTAATGAAATATTTCTTACTTACAGAATGATTGTGCCTTTTGTTATGATCCCCAAGTATTAGCACTTAGTTAATGATTTTGAGGTTGGAAATTACTGTAAACTTATTAAAGTCATGTTGGTTTGTATATATGTCAATATTTATTGAATCTTCCCAATTATAAATATATGCCTCACTTCTATGAGGCCACATATCTACTCTTTAGATTTTGTATCCTTGGTGTTGTATTTAATTTCTTTAATGGACTTGTAAGAAAATTCAAAACTTCACAACACTACTTCTAGGTAAAGTAAGGGATATAAACATGAAAAAGACTTCATGTGTACATCATTTTACAGTCTCTTAGGGAAATATCTATCTTATTACACATATATGAAGATTAATTCAACTACAATGAAAATTTAATATTATAGATTTTAAAGTTTCATTAAGCATGTTATGACAACATAGAATTCAGTCCACTATCTTAAAAAATCATGTTGTAAAATAGCAATGAATATTGATTGATCCATGAGAAATATCTTATTTATGATGGAAAATTTAGCATAACAATTGTACACTTCATATTATCCTAGTAATGAAAAGCACAACATCCCAGTTCATCCTGAGTTGGTGGAACAATTCCTTTCACAAATCATCCGAGTAAAAGAGTCTTTGATGCGTCCCAAAGCTAGATATGTTTTCCACAATTACTACGAACTTTTTTCAATAATACAAAGGCCAAGCAAGGCATTACACCAAACTCTACAAGCCAATCTTTGGAGCTACCAACAAGCCAACATCACACGAATTTTCAAATCCCATGAGCTTCCACTTGCATCACATAAATCATTAAGAAGGGCCACATACTTGCATCTAACAAGTGAAAGAACCCTAATACTAGTATCCAATTAACATTGAATATTTGTTACAAAAGTAATACATGATCTTACAAGATTCCCAAGTAGCTATAATCACACCAAATATCAATATATGAGATATGAGGTAGTTGTGATTAATAAAGAACTTTCCCTTTTCTTATATAGCCTAATGTGAGGGATTTTGACACAAAAATATGGAACTAAGTAGTGTCATTCAACTACCAAAGCCCCAAATGAAGTGTCATTTGTCCACCCTCCAATCATTGGCTTTTAAACTCAATAATTATTCCTCAACATATGTGCATGGTTTCTCCAATACCTCTAATGACCTATCCCAAAATTCCAAGAGTATAAAACCATCCTCCATGGTCATTAATACATGTTATAAGCACCCATCATCCTAAACAATTGCACCCTTGTAAAATCTTTCAAAACCATCACATGTGTGCTAACACTGACCTCGAGAAGCATGTCTTCATCATCACACCAAGTAGTTCAACAAAAATAAAACAAAGGCGATAGGGTATTGCAAGCCTTCATCATCACACCATGTACTCCCCTAGCTAGGTGAAAATACTTTCAAAGCAACGAAAAGATAGCACTCCCTCTTTGCAAGAAATGGAATCTCTGGAACTCTAATTGATTGAATAAGTTAGTGCAACATGTCTATTAAGTAGCTTATAAAAAATACTTAAGTTACTAATTTCTTTGGCACATGAACATGCTTGTATCCATCTTGTAATCACTAAGGAAGACATCTAAACTTCTAGCGAGTTGAAGTAGAGGGTAAGAATGATACCCTTCCCTTTCCTCTCTTCACTCAAAATTAGATTTGAGATATTATTTTATATTTGGATCAAATTCAAGAACGAAAACCTTTCATTTCCTCCAATCACTAAAGGATACACATGTGATCTTGAAGACTTCTTATCCTCAACAAACTTCACCAATTCTCACCACTTTCTTCCAATCTGTTGGAATGCAAATCCAGTGCGTCAACTTCACTTATAGGCTGCAAATCCAACTCTATTGTAGTATTGGAATCAATAACCAATCCCTCCAAAGCTTGTCTCCCAAGTATCACTCTCCTCCATCACAGCACTACTCAACCCATCTTCTGTAAAAATAGAGGGCTCATCAATCGAATAATTTAGTGCAACATAGCTAGAAAATAACTTATGAGAAATATTTCCCATAATTGAAGTAATAGGTTCTTGCACATGATCGTAACCATCATATAATCTCTGAGTAATCCTTCTTGACTTTGATCCAGGTGGATATTGGTGGCAACCCTCCTATTCCACTTGGAACCCAACATTGTCTCTTTCAATTTTTCAGTTTCCTTAATTGTTGCATAATTTACTATTTTGGTTGTTTTTTGGGGTCCTAAACTTCCGTAGCCATTTTGAGGCCTTAAAAAACATATTTTGGGAAAACCATGGAAACATGAGTTAAGGACTCATGATTAAATTCAAAAGTTGTAGTCCTCAGATAGATATTTCTAACGAGGTATTGTGCACATAAAAAGGAGATCATATGCCAAAGTTACAACCCGTGAAGTTGATGTACCAATTTACCCAAACTAGACCGAGATATTTCTCACGAGGTATTGTGCGCATCAAAAGGAGATTGTATGCCAAAGTTACAACCCGTGAAGTTGATGTACCAATTTACCCAAATAGTGCCCATAGTTTTGGTGCTTCATCTCCTAGGGTTAATTTTTTCGATGTTTAGGGTTTTTCATTGTTTGTCAATAACAAATAGGCCTTCGAGCCTCATTATAACACAATTCAGAGGCATGCAGCTAGCACATCTCCTCTAAGAAATAAGCTACAATCACCTAAGCTAGTTTATTTCCATTTTGTTTGTAAGCATATTTTAATATTTAATATTCATGAAATGAAGTGTTATTTTTGTTGTGTCTTTGTATTTATGGTTATATCTATGCTTTGTTGCATTCTTATTTAAGTTCAAATTAGTGGTATTAGAGCATTCTACTCTTTATCTACTTTTCTTTGCATGTCCCCAATGAGGTTGGGATATAAGGAGTTAGGTCATAAACTGGTCGAACCTTTGCAAGACCAGCCTTGAAAATTTCAACGGCCTCACATGGCAGAACATAATAAAGATGAGGGGCCAATAGATCCTTTCAAAATCTTGCTAGAAGAAGCCCACGAGTGATAGAGGAATGCGATGATGGTCAACTTTGCCAGAATCCTTCAGGGACTACCCAAAGGCGACGCACCTTCTTCCAGTAGCCACTCTGGAAGTACCACACTCTTTCAAATACAAGTTAATTTTGACATCCCCATTATTGAAGGTCAGATAGATGCGTACATCGTAGATAAATGGTTAAATCTTAGAGAAGGATATTTTTCTATTCATGATTTTTCCAGCTGGGAAAAGATTACTTATGCACTTCTCAAAGTCGACCCCCACGTCAAGGACTAGTGGGAAACCTACTGTGAGAAGAAGGATGAAAGTACACCCTCACTACTTTCAGACACACCCACTTGTAATTCATTCCAGGATGCCATCAAGAAGAAGTACTACCCTGTTGGAAGCTATGAGGACAAATACATAAATTGGACCCACCTTAGCCAGCCCTGAATATACTAAGGCATTTAGTATTTTCTCTTTTGCCTCTGAAACAACCCTTGCTGCTATTCTATTACAGAAAAATTAATATTCCCATGACCAACCCATAGCCTTTTTCAGCAAGGTTATGAGAGATGTTGAGCTTAAGTATGGAATCATTGAGAAGCGAGCCTATGCCCTCGTTCAGGCCTTGAAATCATTCAGAATGTATGTCTTACATTCACCTATTACTGCTTATGTCCCTAATAGTGCTGTGAAAATTGTCCTAACCCAACCAGACACTGATGGGAAAAGAGGTAGATGGATCGCTCAAATTCTAGAGTTTTATCTAACTATCAAGACTACCAAGCTAGTAAAAGGTCAAGGATTAGCCAAGCTTCTAGCTGAATCAAACTGCAAAGTACATGGAATGAATTCTGTTTTAGAAATACATGGGAAGAATACACAAGAACCTTCTCTCCTTGTACAGGGGAAGAATCCACAAGAACCTTCTATCCTTACAGAAGGGAAGAATCCACAAGAACCTTCCCTTCATCCTAAAGGGGAGAATCGACTAGAATTTCTACCTTCAGAGCAGATCAGTCCTATACACATTGATGAAAAATTATTGTTGTCAAACTGGTATCAAGATACTGTAAATTTCTTGATTCATTTTGAGTGTCGAGCAACATTCTCCAAAACCCAGTGTAAAACCCTTAAGTTAAAATCATCAAGTACTGAATTATAAATGCAAATTTATACCAGGAAGATCCACTGAATATTTTGTTATTATGTTTAACGAAATTAGAAACTCAAGGAATCATTGATCAGTTTCATACAGGATTTTGTGGGGGACATTACGCTTGGAGAGCAACAACATACAAGATTCTGAGGGGAGGACTTTATTGGCCCACATTGTTCTTACAAGTAGGGTCAAAGGTCAGAGGTTGTGTTCCTTATCAAATGTTTGCTGGTAAACAAAAAATAGTTGCTCTTCCACTAGTTCCATCAATAGTTTCAACCCCTTTTTCTCAATGGGGATTAGATTTTGTTGGAGAGATTCACCCCACTTCAAGTAATCAAAATAGATGGATCCTCACTACAACATACTACTTTACTAAATGGGTGGAAGCAATTCCAGTCAGAAATGTTATTGATTCAGTAGTAATTAAGTTTATTGAGGGGAATATCTTATCTAGATTTGGTTTCCCAACTCAAATTGTTACTGATAATGTAATAGATTTTTCTAGTGTTAAAATGATTGACTTTTTCCAGAAATATCACATTTTGTTACATCATTCAACTCCATACTAACCTCAAGGTAATGGACTTGGAGAGTCATCCAACAAAAGTCTGGTAAAGGTAATAAAAAAATACTCTAGCTGATCATAAAGAGGAGTTGGGATTCACATTTGATTTATACAGTATGGGCAAACAAAATTACTCCAAAGAGATCAACTGGAAAATCTCCATTTCAATTAGTTTATGGGAAAGATGCAATTTTCCCTACCAATTTGGCCTTCCCTGTTTTAAAATTATTTTACAAATGAACCTGATGATTTTTCAAGAAGAATAAATCAAATTATTGAAGTTAATGAAAATAGAGATGAATTTCCATACAAATCGAATAAATATCAGAATAAGATGAAGGCCCTATTTGACAGAAGGGCCATGAAAGGGTCTTTGAGGAAGGTGATCTAGTTCTAAGATGGGATGCCACGAGAGAAGAGAAAGGAAAACATGGAAAATTATAAAATATATGGTTTGGACCTTTAGCAATTGCTGAAGTGAAGGGTAACAACACTTTTGTGCTATAGAATCTTGAGGGACTATATTCCACTTATCCCGTAAATGGAAGGTTTCTCAAACATTACATTCAATACTAAGAAGTTGAAATAGTTTTCATTATAAATACTCTAGTTTTCTTTTACCTTTCAAGATGTCAGTGTGATTTTCTTTACAGCAAGGATTCCATAGCCCGATGAGAAGGCTCATGGATCTACAGGTTCTATGCATTCTACAGGAGAAAGCAATCCCCATTTGGAGCCAATGTTGTATCATTTTTGAGTTTTGATAAGATAGAATAAATTAGTCAAAAAATAAATATATAATGTTTGAAAAATGTTAAGTTAGGATATGGACATAACAATGTTGAAAAAAATGTTAGTGAAAAAAACCTTGATGATGATGTCCATATCAAAGAAAATGTTCGGTTAGATGTCCTAAAAAATCAAGACAAAAAGAAAATGCTAGGTTAGAAAGAAAAGAAAACAAATAAAATCTGAAAGTGAGCAAGTCTAAATGCCACTACTATTGTTTCTACCAAATAATGGTTGTGTGCAGATTGTCATAAATTCCACAACCAATGACAGTCAAGCTGGCTTCATGCTTTAAATTTGATGTTATAGTTAGAAAATAAAGATTTGGCCAAACTATTTAATCTTGGTAGATCAATACTTAGGTAGAGAATAATAAGTTGCTCATGAGTTTAATATAAGCCCTTGGAGGTTATAAGGTTAGAATTAGATAGTTTTCTTTTGTAAAATAAAAAGAAAGGAAAAGGGTTTGCTAGGTTAAATGCACCCATTAGGTGAAGATAAAATGAAATGATAAGTAAAGGGTAAGTAGAGAAAGGTTGCAGAAGTATGATGACTGATTGGACAAAATGTACATCTATCATGTTTTATTATATGTTTCTATGTCCATGATGCAATTACACAAAGAAAATGAAGGCCTACAAGATCAATTAATAACTTCCCTCATCCTCATTCATCCCTATGTTTACTAATTTCCCCTTCCACCTTCATGCAATTCATATTCATCCATTTTATATAAAAAACCCGTTTTCATAAGGTCAAAATCCTTTTTACCTAGAAAAAGTAAAAACCCCATGCTAAATCCCCTTTTACCGAAAAACGCACAAAAGGTTGTTTAGCCTAAGTATTGAAATATATATTTGAAGGCAAATAACCCATTAAAAAGCATTATACTTGGTCTATTTTCCCTTTCCGCTCATTTCATATTAACACTAATTTAATGTATTAAATCCCTAAAAAAATCCTCTCCCATATATATTAAATCCACTTATTAAAATACCTGAAACTCTTCGTCTTATTATAAAAACTATATATTTAATAAAACATCGCATCGATGAATCACAAGCCTTTCAATGTGCATGCAACCTCCACCGGTGCAATCTCCGATACGCGATGGGAACCTGGACCCCATGTGGTATTAAGTATGTTTTATTTTCATGTCGCGTTTGGCCCCTATCACATTCCTTTGCGATGGACCTTTCCTTCGTTAAATTGCAATCTCTCATATGTGATAGGAGCCCGGACCCGATGCTATTTATCTGCTCGCATTCATATTTTTTCAAATCCGCCATACCGTGTTTTTCGAAGGTTTTCTTCGTTAAATTGTTTATATGATTTAAACAAAAAACACAACAGAATTAAGGTGGTGTTTGGACCATAATTCATAGGCAAGATTTTTATGCCTGGTGTCAACCTCATTTGGGAAAATGAGCAGCTAAACCCCTTTAGGGGAAGAATGATCAAAGTGGGAGTAGTTAAATCCCTTTACCATTGGTTTCAAAGGGGAATAATGATCATCTATTAGCACCTGAAAGCCAAGAGGAGAATGATAATTCATTGGCACTTCAATGTGTACATCATTTGGCACTTCAATTGGCACTTAAAGTAAGGCATATAAACATGAAAAAGACTTCATGTGTACATCATTTTACAGTCTCTTAGGGAAATATCTATCTTATTACCAATTCTCACCACTTTCTTCCAATCTGTTGGAATGCAAATCCAGTGCGTCAACTTCACTTATAGGCTGCAAATCCAACTCTATTGTAGTATTGGAATCAATAACCAATCCCTCCAAAGCTTGTCTCCCATGTATCACTCTCCTCCTTCACAACACCACTCAACCCATCTTCTGTAAAAATAGAGGGCTCATCAATCGAATAATTTAGTGCAACATAGCTAGAAAATAACTTATGAGAAATATTTTCCATAATTGAAGTAATAGGTTCTTGTACATGATCGTAACCGTCATATAATCTCTGAGTAATCCTTCTTGATTTTGATCCAGGTGGATATTGGTGGCAACCCTTCTATTCAACTTGGAACCCAACATTGTCTCTTTCAATTTTTCAGTTTCCTTAATTGTTGCATAATTTACTATTTTGGTAGTTTTTTGGGGTCCTAAACTTCCGTAGCCATTTTGAGGCCTTAAATGACATTTTTTGGGAAAACCATGAAAACATGAGTTAAGGACTCATGATTACATTCAAAAGTTGTAGTCCTCTGGTAGATATTTCTAATGAGGCATTGTGCACATCAAAAGGAGATCATACGCCAAAGTTACAACCCGTGAAGTTGATGTACCAATTTACCCAAACCAGGCCCAGATATTTCTAACGAGGTATTGTGCGCATCAAAAGGAGATTGTATGCCAAAGTTACAACTCGTGAAGTTGATGTACCTATTTACCCAAATAGGGCCCATAGTTTTGGTGCTTCATCTCCTAGGGTTAATTTTTTTGATGTTTAGGGTTTTTCATTGTTTTTCAATAACAAATAGGCCTTCGAGCCTCATTATAACACAATTCAAAGGCATGCAGCTAGCACATCTCTTCTAAGAGATAAGCTACAATCACCTAAGCTAGTTTATTTCCATTTTGTTTGTAAGCATATTTAGATATTTAATATTAATGAAATGAAGTGTTATTTTTGTTGTGTCTTTGTATTTATGGTTATATCTATGGTTTGTTGAATTCTTATTTAAGTTCAAATCAGTGGTATTAGAGCGTTCTACTCTTTATCTACTTTTCTTTGCATGTCCCCAATGAGGTTGGGATATAAGGAGTTAGGTCATAAACTGGTCGAACCTTTGCAAGACCAGCCTTGAAAATCTCAATGGCCTCCCATGGTAGAACATAATAAAGATGAGGGGCCAACAGATCCTATCAAAATATTGCTCGAAGAAGCCCACGAGTGATAGAGGAATGCGATGATGGTCAACTTTGCCAGAATCCTTTAGGGACTACCCAAAGGCGACGCACCTTCTTCCAGTAGCCACTCTGGAAGTACCACACTCTTTCAAATACAAGTTAATTTTGACATCCCCATTATTGAAGGTCAGATAGATGTGTACGTCGTAGATAAATGGTTAAATCTTAGAGAAGGATATTTTTCTATTCATGATTTTTCCAGCTGGGAAAAGATTAGTTATGCGCTTCTCAAAGTTTCCCCCCACGTCAAGGACTAGTGGGAAACCTACTGTGAGAAGAAGGATGAAAGTACACCCTCACTACTTTCAGATGCACCCACTTGGAATTCATTCCAGGATGCCATCAAGAAGAAGTACTACCCTGTTGGAAGCTATGAGGACAAATACATAAATTGGACCTACCTTAGCTAGCCCTGACTATACTAAGTGACGCAGGGCTAGGCCTGCAATACCAAGAATCTTTCCCTCATTTGTGCATATAAACATACATCTCATCATCTTCCATATTTTATACTTCAATGCCCGGCAAATGTGCCCACTACTATCATCATACTATGATTTAAAATCAGGACCCAACAATCATTACAAAAAGAAAACTTATCATCATTCAAACCAAATCAAACATTCAATGCTTTCATAAGCAATCTTAATACTTCTCATTCACATATGGCTTGATTCAAGAATGCGCCCTTAATTTTCTGATTCGACCAAAATTCAAATGCCAAATAACACAATATGGTCACTCTTCTCTCATTCTATGGCCAATGAATCCATATTGAGTTTTCTCAATAATACATGGTCTTCAGTTCAACATCTGAAATCAAATCTTTGACTTGGTAAAAATATACATGTCCCCTTTAATACTTTCCAAATTGGATTTATTAAACCAACACATTTGTGCATTTATTTCCAGCTATGGTAAATTACAATATTCTGGTTTTGTTACAGATCGAATGGCAACAACAACTGCCAGACTTTAATTTACCTTCACATTTCAGAACACGCCTTAGATTCTAGATCTCAGCATTCAATTTATGAGATTGATATTATTTCAAAAGACAATTAGTTGTAATAAACCATACCTCGGCTATGCAGCTTTAAACCAATTGCATCAATTATCATATTGACTGTAGTTTTTTCTTTATGATTCCTTCTCCTAACTGCGCCTTGGAAAGCCTTTACAGTCCATTCATGCCTTAGAATTCTGCCAATTATTCTATCTCGAATTATATACCTTGTGTCTTTAATAGGTTACGAACAAATCTGATTATATCACAGATTCTACAAACCGATTTAACCATAAAACTACTGTGAAAAACTCATACTTCCACAATCCAATTTTACTCACAGATCGACTGAATATGAATGTATACCTTTAAGTTCTTTTTCTGTTGCATAGTACCTCCTCTATCTCTGCTAGGATTTAAGTCGCTCTATTCTGTAAAATGTTAACACATTATAAGTATTAGTGCATACAATAGTTCGTTTAGATTTTCAAAAATGATTTCACCATTCCGGAAAATGAATTGCCATAGCCGTGGAATCAATCTCCTCTTGGTTGATATTTGAACCAATCCTTTCCCTGAGATGATCCATTTTTCTCCGTCCTCTGTTCAAATGTTGACTTGGGTTCTTTGCCATCCTATTTTGTTCAACGCTGTAAGTCGACCATTTCTAAGCCTACAGCATAGACTTCAATCATAATTTCAATACAACAAACACCCAATTGCTCCAATCGGTTTTTATATGCATCGATTTCTTTCAACAATTAATCCAAATTAATTACTGCAATATCCAACATTCAATGTCATTCAACCAACAGCGCCATGCACCCGTACCATAACTTGTAACTTCAGGGAAAAGCGTTGCTCTATTTCCATTCTCGTGTTGGATACAAACTAGAGATCAATTTAAAATAGCCATTCAGAAATAAGTTCACACAGTAACAATTGTTATCTAAATATCGATCTGTTTATCGCACACTTCCTTTAATCGAGTCTCCCATAGTAGATACTTCAATTCGAGCATATGCATTTAACCAGAATCCACACACAACTTTTCTTGTTATTCTTCACAAATTGGCATATCACTTTTCATAATTCACATACATAATTTACTCCAAAATCTCACTTCAGAAATCGAATATAAAGTTCCTCAATCCATCAATCAAAATATATAATACGGAGCAATATTTCATATAAACAAAATGAGGCTACTTACAAATCTGAACAAATCTGCATGTGGAACCTTCAAATTCCAACTCTGGCTCAAGAAATCTAAGTTCCTTTCTCAAAAAGGCAATCACAATTTGCCTCAACCTCCTCTACAATTGTCGCCAAATCACTTTCTCTCCCTTCAGTGGAAAGATCCATTTTCTATTCTGATCTTCCTGCTCTTGCAGCCATTCCTCTAGTACCTGCAATTGCACTTTCATCACTGAAATCTCTCTTTCCCTCACTTTTGTAGTCATCTCATCATTGTGGCATTCCACTAAACCTCTTCTTTTATCCTCCATGATTATCTTCTCCATGAGTTTCTTACTCACCACGAGTTGTACTAGCCTCTATGATAGCAATCTCTTCTGCTGCCACTTACCTCACCAAGCTCTCCTCACTCAGTCTTTTGGTAAATACTTGGTTCACTGCCTCTAGAACATTTCGAGCACTCTCTCTGCTCTCTTCAGGCTATCTCTTCAACTCACCTTCTTCTTCAGGACACTGAAATTGTCCTCCTTATTCAACCTTTAGCTGAATGCCAAGTTCACTGCCATCATCTTCTCTGCAACCATAAACTGCATTTACAAATTTCAAATCATAAAAATCATCTTACCTCCTAAGATCTTGCATGATCTTTTCCTCCCTGCAATCCTATTCACATGTGTAGTTTTCATATCAAATTTAAAACTCTTATCTTCCTTTCATCATTCATCATACAGTCAAAAATACATCTCAATTCTCATTCAGAAAATAAATATTTCAACAGAGCATTCTACCTCTGATACCAAAAATGATGCAGGGATAGGCCTCCAATACCCAGAATCTTTCCCTCATTTGTGCATATAAACATACATCTCATCATCTTCAAAATTTTATACCTCAATGCCTGGCAAACTCGCCCACTACTATCTTCATCATATGATTTAAATTCAGGACCCAACAATCATTACACAAAGAAAACTTATCATCATTCAAACCAAATCAAACATTCAATGCCTTCACAAGCTATGTTAATACTTCTCATTCACATATGGCTTGATTCAAGAATGAGCCCTTACATTTTTTATTCGACCAGAATTCAAATGCCAAATAACACATTATGGTCACTCTTCTCTCATTCTGTGGACAATCGATCCATATTTAGTTTTCTCAATAATACATGGTCTTCAGTTCAACATCTGAAATCAAATCTTTGACTTGGTAAAAATATACCTGTCCCCTTTAATACTTTCCAAATTGGATTTATTAAACCAACACATTTGTGCATTTATTTCCAGCTATGGTAAATTACAATATTTTGGTTTTCTTACACATCGAATGTCAACAACAACTGCCACACTTTAATTTACCTTCACATTTCAGAACGTGCCTTAGATTCTGGATCTCAGCATTCGATTTATGAGACTGATATTATTTCAAAAGACCATTAGTTGTAATAAACCATACCTGGGCTATGCAGCTTTAAGCCAATTGCATCAATTATCATATTGACTGTAATTTTTTCTTTATGATTCCTTCTCCTAACTGCACCTTGGAACGCCTTTACAGTCCATTCATGCCTTAGAATTCCGCCAATTCTTCTATCTCGAATTATATACCTTGTGTCTTTAATAGGTTACGAACAAATATGATTATATCACGGATTCTACAAACCGATTTAACCATAAAACTACTGTGAAAAGCTCATACTTCCGCAATCCAATTTTACTCACAGATCGACTGAATATGAATGTATACCTTTAAGTTCTTTTTCTGTTGCATAGTACCTCCTCTATCTCTGCTAGGATTGCAGTCGCTCCATTCTGTAAAATGTTAACACATTATAAGTATCAGTGCATACAATAGTTCGTTTAGATTTTCAAAAATGATTTCACCATTCCGGAAAATGAATTGCCATAGCCGTGGAATCAATCTCCTCTTGGTTGATATTCGAACCAATCCTTTCCCTGAGATGATCGATTTTTCTCCGTCCTCTCTTCAAATGTTGACTTGGGTTCTGTGCCATCCTATTTTGTTCAACGCTGTAAGTCGACCACTTCTAAGCCTGCAACATAGAATTCAATCATAATTTCAATACAGCAAACACCCAATTGCTCCAATCGGTTTTTATATGCATCGATTTCTTTCAACAATTAATCCAAATTAATTACTGCAATATCCAACATTCAATGTCATTCAACCAACAGCGCCATGCACCCGTACCATAACTTGTAACTTTAGGAAAAAGCGATTTTCTATTTCCATTCTGGTGTTGGCTACAAACTACAGATCGATTTAAAATAGCCATTCAGAAATAAGTTCACACAGTAAGAATTGTTATATAAATATCGATCTGTTTATTGCACACTTCCTTTAATCGAGTCTCCCATAGTAGATACTTCAATTCCAGCATATGCATTTAACCAAAATCCACACACAACGTTTCTTTTTAATCTTCACAAATTGGCATATCACTTTTCACAATTCACATACATAATTTACTCCAAAATGTCACTTCAGAAATCGAATATAAAGTTCCTCAATCCATCAATCAAAATATATAATACAGAGAAATATTTCATATAAACAAAATGAGGCTACTTACAAATTTATCTTTGGCCTGATATCCAACACTCATGGCCCTTTACAAATACTAAAGGCTTACAGCCTTGATGTTCAAGCCTACTCTCAATCTCAAAACCTCTCACAATCGCAATGTCTTGTTCCCTCAAAACCCCTTCCTATTTATACAATTGTAAAAAAAAAATGGTCTAATTAAATGCTCAATCCCCTTAATATCTCAACAAATCCCTAAATCTCTCAGCATCCCTAAAAGATAGATTCTCATCCCTAAAACTTAGAAACTAATTCCAACTTAGGCTCCCTCATTAATTCTAAATAATCTAGAAACTAATTTCTCTCACATTTACAATTTCTCACAACTAATTAATTAATCACTCAAAATAATATTAATATTTACATGAAATTTTAATATTTCTTCAAAACATGAAACCCCCTAGCTTAAGTAAAATACAAGCTGTTTTTCGGAGATGATGCTCCTGCATCAGACTCCCCATGTACGAAAATCCATGACCACCTGGTCATAAGTCTGGATATTTCCTCCTGGATCCCATATTTTATTTTGTAATCTTTCTTTGCTTGTCAATTGCTTTACTACTATTGTTATGTGCTGTTGTTCTCCAGGTTTCCATATCTTATACTGTAGTGCCCCACTTGCTCTGCCTTCCAACTCTGCTATAGTCTTTCTCTTGTTGTCTTTCCTTTTCCTTCTTATTGTTGTCTTTCTCTGGGATTCTTTCGTCATCAGTTTTCTGATACTTTCAATCTCTCGGTCCAATAAATCTTGTGGCTACTGATTTCTAGCTATCTGCTGAGCTAAGATGGCTTGCTCAGTTTGTACTGTCACTCGCTGACTTCTTGTTTCTATGCTTGTTTCTGTTCTGACTGCCA
>APFE031504767.1:4656-19342 GCA_000404065.3 Pinus taeda | reverse complement strand
CTTCAGCCGGGTTCCGGGTATTAACTTTGAGTCATTCGTCACCAAGCCATCTGTTGTGTCGTTATGTGTTCAAGAGGTCTGCAAACAAAACATTCAACTGCAAAATACGTATCATCCATTTTTATCATCCTTGAGTCAGTCCTTACAGCAACATTTCTTCAACTTAAACTATGATTTCGTGTTGTGGGCTTGCCTGCGACGGGTCGCTTTCTATCGACATCAGCACATTATCTAGAGAGATGACTTAGAAATCGTCAGTACCTTGAAGTCTGCATGCATCAATGGCAGGTTTCTCGCCTTTGACATCAGTTTACATCATTGACTTTCGATCGAAGGACTCCGTGAAATGTTCGACATCGACTCATTCATTCACATCTCATGGATTGTACTAGGTACTTTGAGAACCATTGACATCACTGGTGGTCTCTCTCACACTTTTTAACAGTTTACATCATCGACTGGTAATCAAGTGGTTTCTACCATGTTCGACATCGACTCATTTATTCGCATGGCTAGAATCGTACCATTTCGGGAAGTAGAAATGAAGACCCTGGATCTAGTTTCAACCATCCAGGCTGCGAGGAGTTTTGTATTCATTATATAGTAGACCAATTATAAACAGATGGTTGTGTCCATACTGTGTCTACATGAGTCTATGATTATGATGTACTACGAAATCATTCCTGTATCAGAGTAGTAGTTAGTCTGTTAGTTAAATTTTTTTATCTGAGTATGGGAATTCCTACCTCAGTGATGATATAATCTTATACATGTATTTTGTGTTGAAAATTGCAGGTTCTGACTGGCTCTCCACAAGATAATCCTTGAAATGATAAAGTACTTCACCCTTCCTAGATGATATAAAACCCTAATCTATTACAGGCTTCGCACTTTAGGGGGAAATCTATTACACTAAAATTTGTCACCATGACTATTTGCAATTAGTATGGCTCCATCAACAGTCATACTATCCTCCTTGGCAAGCCTCATACCTCTTCTCTCCATGTCAAACTTCAAGAAAGAGAGAAAGTCATTAAAAACATATTTATCTCTGGTACGCAGTTTCTCTCATCCTTACCTGCGTGTACGCATCCCAAGTTCACAATACCTGCGTCCTTGCACGCTCTGTAAGTCAAGGGATGGGTGCGTACTCCTGTAAAGGTCAAAAGGCGCGAGTTTCATCTTAAAAAAGTTACTTGTGGTCATTTATAGAGCATTCTAGAAGATTGTTTGACGTGTATTGAGCGCCTCCAAATGGTTCATGCATACCGATGAAAGAGGAACTTATCCCATCAAGAGAGGAGCTACCCCATCCAAAAGAGGGAGTATCCCATTGATGTTGGACCTGAATAACTTCCTCTAGAATACTATAAATACAGGCATTGGGCCAAAGGAGGGGAGGTTGAAAGCTGAACATTCCAAAGGGTAGATGCTGTTGGAATTAGGACTGCCATTGTAAGCTTGTGAGGAGAGATTACCATCCTTTCTTGTTTCATTTGGAAGTGGGTGAGCTTGTCAAAGTAGAGGAAAACTCTGGCTGGACCCTGGGAGGAACTTGCACAACACCAAGGCTCAGGTTGTAATGGTTTCTTTTGTTTCCTATTAATACAAATAAGTCCATTCTTCTCAACAATTTGTTATTAATGAGTTGTTTCATATACTCCTTGGTCTGTATGTTGAATATGTTTTAATTTATGAGATATTCAGGTGCTATTTAATCGTTTATTGTTAGTGAATGCAGGTTTCAGAGAGAAGGAGGAGCTCATCCGGATCGACGAGGCTGGACTACTACAACACGTTGGACTACAGGTAGGATCTAAACACTTGATTTCTTATATGGTAAATGCATATTTAGAGAAGGATTGTTCTTAATTGTCTTGTTTGTCACTAGAAAGCCTTAAGCTTCTAGGGAGGTTGGTTTTGTCCACAAAATTGACTCTTTCCGCCTGACATCCTCCCAGGATAGACTCTTCCAATTTCTAGATTAACCTCAACCAGTTCTCCTTCTCCTAATTTGAGCTTTGACCTAATTAGCATTCAACAATCCAGCACAAGCTTGTCTAACCTTAGCAAACCTAAAGCTTTGATACCACTTGATTTGAAAATGAAGATCTAAGATTACTTTTAAGGTATTACAGACTCATGTGCATGGATTTTCCTATACTACTTAGTGCAACAGATCGATAAAATTGTGAATAATATAGACAATGAACAGTCAGAGAAACATAATAGACAAACACACATAAACACAGCAAGTTTAATCTGGAGTTCACCCAAAACTCTTGGGCTAGGTCTTCTGGTCTAGCCTTCAGTGGTGGCCTCTCTATTATGTCTTCAAGAGTGGATTTTTACAAAGTGTGAGCTCAAATTGAGTCTCAACACAATAGATACAAAACAGCAGGAGTTTTGCTTGAATCCCTCAAGCCTCTCTGAGCACACAGACTCTTTTAATTTCTCTTTGTCTCTGTTTTCTCTCTTTCTCAGCACTGCTTGTTCTGTCTTCTATCTTCTGTGGCTTTAAATCCAATCAGTGCTGTCTATTCATTTTCCTCTTTTCAGGCTCTCTCGCTCTCGACATTCTTCTGTTTTCTATGGATTTAAAGCTAATTGGCATTGTCTGTTCATTTTCCTCTTCTCGGGCTCTTTAGCTCCTGGCCTCTGTCCGCTCAAATCCCCTCTGAGCGTTAACCAATCATGGCATAACATCTTCAGGGAAGGTGGCCACCTGTTCTACAACGGAAAGGACCATCAGGCCTTTGAAATCCCCAAAAATAGTGTTCTCTATTTACACAAAGAAATACACTAAAACCAAGGGAAAATTCGCTAAATTGTCATTTATCAGACTTCAAATATCCTTAAATCCGCACTATACTCCTATCAAGTCCGCTTGTAATCGCTATCGCAAGTCGTAAGTGCCCGTGTGCCATGGTTTCCTTTGTATTTGTAAAAATACATTAAAACATTGAAAATCCTACAAAATGGCTTTATGGTCGATTCGAAATGTTATATATTTTCATCTATAAGTTCCATCAGGTCTAGTTTTATCGCATCGAGCACATTTCCTTTGTATTTCATTTATTTGGTGAAAATGCGAAATACATAGAAAAATGTCATTTTCTAGATCTCAAAATATGTTAAATATCCTCTATAACCCCATCGGGTCCGACTATCGCAAATCATATTTATATTGGCCCCACTTCATTGTATTACTCCGATGCGATATTGCAATGTGATTGATCGCAATCGCATATTGCATAGACCCCAGGTTGTTTGTAAGCACTCCTTTGTAATATTTTGATTGCAATATTGCGAGTTAACCTAGGTCGTCGATCTGCGCACTCGATCGATGGTCCTTGTTGACCCGCGCCGATTGCTATCACATATTTCATATGGTAGCTCCGATAGCCTCCACTGATTGTGATATGCCAATCAGATCTGGACCATTGATTGGCCAGATCTGGTGGCTCGTGTGCATTGTTCCTTTGACCTTCGATAGGCCTGTTTTCCATAGTTTCTTCAAGTTTTTCACTCCTAATAGTGTTTTCCACCATTTTGTGAAGGTTTTCCTTTTGCGATAGTTTTGATTTTGAAGACTTAGAGGGTGTTTTGGATCCATTTTGGATCAAAAAAGGAGGTCTAGCAACCTAGATTTGGGAATAAGAAGAATAATCCAAGCAACTCAATGATTATTATGAATTTACAAAGCTTTTCCAAGGATGAAGTAATTCTTGTGATCCTGCAAAAGAACTTACATCAACCATTTTACTCAATAGAAAGAAATAAAAACTAGAGATGCATGTGAATAAGCAACGAAAAGAAGGAAAGAAAATGATACAAAATGGCTTTGAGGTTCCTGGGATGGACAAGCCCAAGGAAACTCAGAGACCTATGGAGGATAACAAGATTTAGAAGCTGAACATGACACCAATATTCCTTATTTTCGTCAATAGAATTACATCCCTGCAAGAAAATACAATAGAGCTGCAAAATTACAAGCTCTCTCCACAATAACACTAATGAAAATCTATCCCTAGAGCCAAATTCGACTTGGTACTATAAAAAAAGATTAGGAATCATTCCCCATGAATGGAGGAAACTTTCCCCACCAAAATCCCTTGATTAGTGGATCTAGTCCCCAATACTAGGAATTTGCATTAAATGGCAGGGAACACATTCCTAGATTTTCTCAATTATTCCCTAGAGGAAAATTTGACTTGGTACTTATAAAAAATGATTAAGAATCATTCTCCATGAATGGAGGAAGCTTTCCCCACCAAAATCCCTTGATTAGTGGATCTGCTCCCTTGATTGGTGGATATGCTCTCTTGATTAGTGGTACACATTCCTAGATTTTCTCAATCATTCGAGTTCCATAATTTGTGCCATAATTCCATAATATCTTGTTGACTTATTATTTATTATTGATCCTCCATTAATAGGAACAAGTCCCTAAATTATCTCTTCCTCTAACTCTTCATAATTTGCCCAATATTCTCATAATATTCCACAAAAATAAATAATATTAGGCACAAATATTCAATTATTCATAAACCTTCCTAATGAATACATTAAAGTTAAAAATAAACTATCTAATGCAAAAAGAGAGGTTTAATGTGCTGAAGGATGGTCATAGGCCTTAATTTATGTTGTAAATTAAAGGCATGGGCCTTAATTTATGTCTAATTTAGAGGCCCGTCAGCTTCCACTACTTTCGGGTATATATGGGAGTACTACATTAGGTTGTTATCCATCCATAGGTAACCGACTTAGCCGCCTTGTATACTGTGATACACCGAAAACAAAATTCAGGGAGATTACCTACACATATGCTAAGTCTTTGGTTCACTGAGGTAGTATATTGTAGTTCATAGTTACTTGGTAACCTTTTGCCTAGATTACTTTCTTTTTGTTTATTTCTTTTAGCAATAAAATCAATCAACAATTATGGAGGAAAATCAACCTATATCATGTTGTTTGCGGAGGATAGCGAGTAAACTACCTTTACCGCCTGAGGCTACACCTAGTTGGCAAAAGCGGTCTCATTTAATTGAGTCCAATACATCACAAACTTCTAGTTCTTCATCTGATTTACCAGAGTCACCTATACTAGTAAGTACCGTGATCCCAGTTACTTCTACTATTACTGGTTTATCTACTACTGAAGTGGAACCTTTACAATTACCTGAGGACACTAAAAGTGAACTTAGTGAAACGATAACTAAAGTTGTCCAAAAAGATGTTGATCCTCAACCCAAAGTTTTTCAACAAGAAATTACTTCTAAACTTGAATATGTTCACCCAAAAGTTGATCCCGAACCTATCATAGTCCAACCAAAAGTTTTTTTTGAACTAGAAGTTGTTCAAGAAATTCACCCTGAACCTATTTTTATTTTACCAGAACACTTGGATCTCGAAGTTGAACAATTAGAAGTTGTTCCTGTACCAGAAGACGATCGACTGGTTTATCCTTAGACATCTGTAACTATTGAGACTTCTCCTTTACAGCAGAGTTCAACACCGGAAATTTATTATGGACCTGACGATGAAATCCTTCCACCTGGTTTGATTTCTATTGAAGAGGAATCTGAAGAAGAAAATTCACCCAGAATTCCAAATCGTTTTGGACCAGGGCTTTGTCTTTATCCTTCTTATCCTCAGTTAACTACTCCTTTTGATCCTGTTTACTTTCAAACTCCCATAGATTCATTAAGACATTTATTGGGTCATTTTAATATGGTTCAAACAACATCCCATACTGTATCATTTGTTACAGTTATGACAACATCTATTGTCTCTACTTCTTTGATGTTTACCACAACACCTGACTCACATCTGTATGGTGGTTTATCTGTCCCACCGGGTTACCAATCATTATCTGGAACTCACTCTGGTGTTTCTTCTAGTCCATGGTCTTCACCCATGTTGTCCACGGGAATGTTACATGGTTCTTCACTTACGGATACTAAACAGTTTGATCCATCGAGTCAATATCAAGCTAGTCCATCTCGTTACCATCCAATGTATCCACTTTACACTAGATTACCTCCATATGGAGAAAAATATTCCCAATCTGCTTATCCTCCATTTTCTGGGGGGCCATCATATGACAATATAGCATCATCTTTAGGTCAAACTTATTCTAGAATGACTATTTGTCAATGGCAGCCTACAATGCCCATTCAACCAAGGCTTGTGTATCCATCACAACCAATGCAACTTGTTTAATCCATACCTACTACGTCCACCGTTACGGCTTTACCACAGTCGCAAGCTTAGTTGATTGAATCTCAACCTTTGCAAGTTGGTCCTCCAACCTCTTACCCTCAAGCTTCAGGTCTACAGACTCAGTCTTCTCAAGCCATTTTACAACAATTGTTTGTGTCTGGAATCCAACAACCTCAGGCCAATTTACCATTAACTGGGATGACTCAGACTTATACTAGTCTAATTTATTCACAACTTGGTCAAAATTACATTGGTGGGCAACAACCATGGAAGCCACAATATCAAAAACAACAATTCCAACAATACCAAACTTATCCTAGACTTGGTCAACAAACCTATGCTGGGTTTGGCCAACAGCAAGCTTACCCAGGTCTTGGTCAACAAGCCTATGCTGGGTTTGGACAACAAAAAATTTATAATGGTTCCCAACAACCACCTTATACTATATATGCTCAACAAACCTACCCCTATCAAGGTTACCAGCTACAAATTCCTTATGCTGGTATGCAAAGGCCTATTGCCTAGACAATTCCATCTTACCCTCGTTACGCTCAACTTGACCTAAACTGACAATTGCCTTTTGTCGCAACACTTGAATTACCGGATTTAAATTGACTTACCAATGATCCCATTCTTTATGCACCTTGGTGGTTAGTGATTCCACACAAATTTCCTTCTGATATTCCTAAGTTCAATGGAAACCTTGGAGAAGATCTGTCCAATCATGTTATGACTTTTCATTGATGGTGTTGATCCAACTCCCTAAATGATGATTCAGTAAGACTAAATCTTTTCCAACGAATGCTTACTGGTTCGGCCGCAAAGAGGTATATTGAATTACCATGAGATTCATTTGACAAATTCACATCCTTAGCCACTACATTTTTAACCCACTTCCAGTTACCCATCAAATATGAAACTAGAATGGAGTTGTTCACCAACTTTAAATAGACCACTACTCCTCACATTTATTATCATATTCATGAGTGGTGTCGTCATCGTTGAATGGTCAAAACTTTTGTTCCTGATCATATTTTAGCTGAGTGGTTTATCAAATCCTTGTTTTCATCTATCATTGAGGATGTGGCTAAAGGAGGAGTTGATACTGAAGAGAAAGTAATTGCTCGTGCCCAATACTTAGACTTGATTTACACCTAGTCTAGCACACTCTATGATAAGATTCAAAATGAACCTATACCATCTTTTACTGTTCCACCACCTCCATCCAGTAAATACTCTCATGTTGGTGATGGTGTGATAGGTTCTTCTAGCACTCAAATAGCAAGTAGACCATCTAGTTAAACACGTGCCATTTCAAATCAAACTTCTAATGCACCTAATAATACACTTTCTTCTGAAATAAATGCTGTGTAATCTGATGAAGGTAAAAATGAAAAGAAACCTTGAAGCAAGAAAAAGGGGAAAACAGAAAGAAACAAAATTCTTCCCCTCAAGAAAAATCATCTGATTCCTCTTCTCTGACTAGGAAACCTCGTTGCCCATGTTTAATTTGTAATAAGGAGCACTTCACGTGAGACTGTCCTCACCACTCGGAAGTATCAAAACTTCTTAAGAATTCTAATACATCTATTGTGTTGTCATATCCTTTTCCAAACCTAGAGACTCATTTGGTTGCTATAGATCATGCTTCCACTTCAAAAGTTCTTGTGTTATCCCCCACTAAGCCCAAGACTGATGTTTTGGTGACTACACCCAAAGTAAAGATTACGGTAATCCACCTTCGTTTTCGAATAACCAGGCTACAGATCAACCCAATACTTCGAATTTGACTTCGTATGACTCCATTCCATCATCCATCACACCAGAGTTAACAATAAAACTGACTACGGGAGTTTTTCATAAATCTACATTCAACCCTCAAGTTCGAGCAGTGCAAAATTATAACATAGTAGAAGAATTGGCTCAGTCACCTTCTGTTATTTTGACGCTTGAGGTGCTTCAAAATTGTGCCTCCCAAAAGCATGCTTTATTGTCAGCAATTGGTGGAATTGATCCAATGGATTCCAATCTTGTGGTTTTTAACCATGCGGGTTATACACCACAATTACCAGCACAGTTAGCATTCTTGATCTAGGTAAATGCTTTAAATATAATTTTTCACTAAACCATTGTTGACAAGGGTGCATCTACTTGTATCATGTCAATGAATTGCTGGAAAACACTTGGCTCACCGCCTTTGTCACGATCACCTACAATGTTAAAAGCTTTTGACGGTCGCACTTATACACCTTGTGGAATTTTAAATAACTTGGAAATAGAACTAGGGGGAAAAAGTGTAACTGTTGAAGCTGAGGTCATTGATGGACCCCTTGACTACAATATTTTATTTGGAATACCATGGGTTTACTCTATGGCTGTTGTGGTTTCGACATACTTTCGTATGATCATTTTCCCTCATAAAGACGAAATCATAGTAATTTATCAACTCACCTTCTTTGCCTCTAGTTCACAGGCAACTGGAAGCATTCTATTAGTTCATGGACCTCCACTATCTCTTCAGAACATTGGAGTAGGTTTCTTCAAATATTCTTCCCTAATGGGAATCTTTTCACTACTGTCACCATCACAAATGGTGGAAGTTGCAAAATTTGAGACTTGTAACATGATATCTTCCACTTCATCAGACTCATAGAAGATTTCCAATCATTCTCAAGTTGATATGCATAATGAAACCATGCTGCTAAGCCTAATTGAGCTTCAATAGCAATCATTCTTTTTGGCTTGCATGGAAAATACAAATCCATCATCACTAATTGTATGGGTTGATCATTCATTTGAATATGGTACTTCCTCTGATCCTTTTTCACATACATTTTCTAATAATGAAGGAATCATCCAATCAATGATGATAGATGAAGAACCATGGGCAAATTATCATCATTGATCCAATCTTCCAGATCACATAGAAGATATTCCAGATGAACTAAATCACCCTTCAATCGTTGATTTCCTTTTGAATTTTGTATTTATAGACGCAGTCGATTCCAAACGAAACTTATCGAATATCGAAGAAATCATTTCTATCGATATTTCGACCAGACCTGGAATTGTATAAAAAATCCATGTAGGCAAATCTTGTTATCCATTAGAACTTGAAACTTACCGTGCTATTTTTCATGAATTCTGAGATATATTTGTGTGGTCATATAAGGAAATGCTAGGTATTGATTCTAGTATAGTTGAACACGAGATTAAAATGTATCCTGATGTCAAACCAGTACGACAATGCCTCCAGCCTATTCATCCAAAGAAGGTTGCTGCCATAAAAGCACAAGTTGAAAAACTTTTGCATGTTGGTTTCATATACCCCGTTCCTCTTACCGATTGGGTTTCCAATATGGTTCCTGTCATCAAGAAACAAGGAACAATACGACTGTGTGTTGATTATAGGGATGTTAATCACGCTTGTCCAAAAGACAACTATCCCACTCCCTTTATCAACCATATAATTGATGAATGTGTCGGATGTTAAATATTTTCATTTATGGATGGTTCTTCCAACTATAATCAGATCAATATCCTCCCAAAAGACTAATATAAAACTTCCTTTATTTGTCCCTAGGGCACATTCGCATATAGGAAACTCCCTTTTGGTTTGAAGAACACTGGGGAAAATTTTCAAAGGGCAATGAATTATGCCTTCCATGACATCAAACACAATGATCAACACTATCTATATGACTTACCTACTCATTCACGGAAACATACTGATCACCCACAACATTTGAGAGCCATCTTTTTATGGTGCCAACACTACAAAATTCGACTCAATCCACATAAATTTGTGTTTTGTGTTGGTTTTGCTCATTTTCTTGGTTTTGTAGTGTCCAAAGAAGGAATTCAACTCGACCCCTTCAAGACTGAGGAAATTCTTGATCTGCCTCCACCTTCCAATATACTTATGTTACAAAGACTCCAAGGGAAGGCTAACGTTCTAAGGAGATTCATTCCCAACTATGCCGAAATGGATAAAGGATTCACTCGTCTTTTGAAAAAGGGAATTCCCTTCCATTGGGACCAAGTTGTGCAAGCTTCCTTTGATGCTCTCAAATATACCATGATCCGAGCATCATTAATGTATTCCCCTAATTATCAAACCAACTATTTCTTGTATCTCACCACTGTAAATACAACCATTGCTATGGTTTTATTCCAAGAAGAAGATGGGATTGAAAATCCGATATATTATTTGATTTGTAATCTCAATGATATCGAATTTAAGCATTCTTATGTTGAGAAGCTAGCTTTGGCTACTGTTCAAGCTGTACAGAGATTTTTCCATTATATCCTGCTCCGAAATACCACTGTCATTTTGGATTGCAACCCTATGACATACATCTTATCATGTCAATTGATGGGGGGCAAATATTCAAAATGTATCGTCATTTTGTAGGAATTTGATTTGAAATTCATCAAATCCAAGTCAAAGAAATCTCTATTTTTTGTCAAGCTTCTTTGTAACCTTCCCTCTACCACCATCGACTCAACAACAAAACCATCAATTCCGGATGAGTCTTTGTTTTTTGTCTCATCATCTAACCCTTGGTATGGAGATATACTGATCTGTCTCCAAAGCCAAACTTTTCGACCCGATACCTCTTGCTCGCAACAATGATGTATTTGATATCAATCCAAATATTATCTGATCATTGGCGACACCCTTTACCATTGTAGTATCGATACGATTTTACGGAGGTGCTTCACACATGAGGAAGCCAAGAAAGTTCTAAATGATTTCCATTCTAGTGCTTGTGGTGGACATTTATCTGGTTATGCTACCGCATAGAAGATTCTCCATGTCGGTTACTTCTGGACAACCAAATTTAATGATTGCATTACTATTTTCAGAAGTTGTCATGCATGCCAGATTTTTGACCGTAAAACTTAATTACCACTTGCACCACTGCATCCTGTCATCGCTGTTGGACCATTTGAAGAATGGGGCATTGATTTCATGACATGTAACCTGTTGGATACCTATACCAATAGGTTTCATATTTCATGATTGGCAAATTCAAGTGTCAAATATGCTCTACTTTGCTGCTGCAAAGATTCCATATTTGCAAAGAAAGACAAGGTGTGTACATGCCTTCATGCCTATTAAAGTTTGATGGATGACCCAACAGTCCAATCTAGATCATGCCATGTTTTCAATTTATGTTGTAGAATAGAGAAAGGAATCTGTCCAAACTGTTTAATCCTGGCAGATCAGTAGTTAGGCAGAGAAACTAAGGTTCCCAACTGCTTAATCTGGGGCCTTGGAAGAAATAAGGGTAGCACTAGATAGGAAATGAAAGCGAAAAGCCAATGGAAAAGAAAAGGCACATAAGGGGTTGCAAGTCCAAGTGCACCCTCCAAGAAGAAAAAAAAAATGCTAGGCAAAATAGTTGGGTAGGTAGATGGGGTTGCAGAAATGGTGTTCCTTCCAAGATGTACTTTGCTAACCAAGTACAAGCAAAACAACACAGTGAAGCATGTCTAACTGCCCTTTTTCCCTTTCTTTACCACTCATTACTAACATCCCTTCACAAGTTGGTTCATAAGAGAGACTCAAGGTTTTATGTTGGTTCTTATGGCCTTTAGAAGCCACATTTCTTGTGCAAAAATCTTTTCATTTTGATCTACTCTTTAAACTAAGTTGTTTCCAAGAAACTTAGTAGTATTACTCCTCATCTACCCTTCTCCCCCCATATTAACCTCTAACTCTATTATCTAGCTCCCTATGCTTCACTTTCCCTACTATTATAAACACCACGGTGTATAAACCCTAAACAATGTATAAATATCCCCTCCTTGGCATTATAGCCATAAGTTTCACTACTGGGGCATTGGATTAACATCTAGTTAAGCTCAAGAACCCAAGCCCAACCCCTTTCCTCTATCAGAACCTATCTACCTAGCCAACTCTCCATTTTTGCCTAAAAACCCTTGAAAAAACCCTTTTGTGCACCCTTACACCCACTAAAAGGCTAAAAAATGATGAAATCCACTTTCCCCACCCTATCCTAAGGTCGGGAGCCATTATGCGCCTTTTTCATGAAAAATTCATTAAACCCGCCTATCCTAAGTTTTGCCCTTCATATGCCTTATGCGAAAAATTTCACGAAAAACCTTTATTTTTCGCCTTTTCCTAAAGTCGTCGGGTATATATGATTTTATAAAAGAAAAACATTAAAAACTATTGAAATCTGTTAAATACCCGAAGGGTCCCGCCAAGCACAGTTACCAATAAATATCATTATTTAAAGCCGCCCATTAGCCATATCCTCCGTGCAGCTTGCTGGCCCGATATCCGTCCGATCAAGCCTTTCCAGATCTACGGTCGACGGGGATTTCGGGGGGGCCCGACGTCCGACAGATAACCACCGTTGACAATATCTTCCGCGCATATCCCCTGCCCGACAGCCGTCAGATCTCGCGCCTTAAATCCAACGGTCGTCGTGGATTTTGGAGGGGCCCCGATGTCCGACAGATATCGTCCGATATCTGTAGACGATGATGTCACGCGGATCCATGCGTCGCCCCGATGTCCGTCGGAGCTCCCTTTGACAGATTCCTTGTTGTATAGGAGGGGGCCCGATATGATGCCATCTGTCTGCCTGTGTCACCATCCTTTTGTCGCCTATGTCAGCGCCACGACCGCGCACCTTGTCCTCCATTCGTCCACCTGGACGCCACCTCACCGCCCCCGTGGACCGGTCTTAGGCCGCCACGTCACCTGATGATGTCCTGCTGACGTCATCCGACCCGGACCCACTTGCTGACGTCATTTAAAAAGCGCGCCAATAAGCCAAAAAAGCCATATTTTGACAATTTTACATGTTTTTTAGCACTTTTTATAAAAACACCTCTGCTCGCTCTGCATGCGCGTTACGACGAACAAATCACCAACCAAGTCCAGACCAACCACAGAGCGTCAGAGCGTGCACCCAACTGCTGTTCCGACCCAAGGAATCCATTAAACAGGCATTTGTTCGTGAACCTCCCTGCAAACTTGGTTTTTTCTCTGTAAATTCTAAAAACACCTGAACACAGTAGAAACTTAAGAATTTACCATAAGACCACGCATACCCAGCTCCCCCTTGAAGAATTGATGGTCGAATTTCATTAACAGAGCCATTTCGGATTGAATTTTCAGTGAAAACCCTTTTTTCCGTTCGCGCAGTCGTGAACCAGAAACTATAACCTGTTTCCAATTATCAAAGAGAGGTCTGCTAAACACGGTAAATAGCCTTCTCAGAGAGCCAAACAGTATTTCAATTGCTGTGAACCTACCCTGCAACCCTGCATTCCTCAAAAACTTCCTTTCTCAGGTAGCACCTTTATTATTTGTCAAACAACATCCAAGCAAAAATGGACACTCCAATGGCTTCATTAGCCCTCAATGTTGCTCCCCTATATGCCCCCCAGAGAGAGTTGGAGTGGCAGGATTTGGCAGACCTAGAATACCAAATCTCAGAGGACAGGCCATCTAAATGCAAGTTCCACATTCATCTGTTGAATGAGCTCAAAGCCAGACATAAAGATGGTATAGACATTCTAGGCATTTGGGAATCATCCCTCCCAATTTTCAAGCTCCCTCAGGTCAACCAGTTCCCTGACCTGATTCACTTATGTGCTGTCTGCTATGACCCCATGCAGAGGGCTGTGCTTGACCCCAAAGGTGCAGTAGTATTTTACATAACCCCTGAGGCTATCAGGGAAATGCTATAGTTCAAAACCCAGAAGAAGTTGGTCCCCTTGTCCCTGTTGGACTTGATCAACCAAGGAGCCAAGATATTAATGGAAGCACAGATCCTGAAGCTAAATCAACTATTCATCACAAACTCTGACACAGTGCTGCACCCTCCCATTTTTTATGGCTACCTAAATCAACTGGGTATGGACCTGGCATACATGATTAGCTCAGTTTTGGGGTACAAGTCACTAGAGTTCATTGAGGAAACTGTATTAGTGATGATGACAATGTTTTCCCCCGGCAAGACTCCTATTTGTTATGATTATGCTACATACGTCTCAGACAAGATGCATGAGAAATTTTTGAGCTTGTCCAGAGAGAACGTGTTCAGATACACCTCCTACATATATCACCTCATCCTGTACTACCAACATGAGAAGTTCTCCTTTGAAATCAAGAGAACTGATGCAGAAGGCAACCCAAGGTCAGTGGTGTACTGGACCTCAGTCTTTCACCTCCTCACATACTCTCCATACACATACTCTGAATTCATAGACCTCTTCATCCATCTAGCCATGTCTCTATTCTTAACCTCACCACCTCCAAGACTGACTGATGAGATGCAGAGGATTCTGCAGCTATCCAGTGCATACAGCATAGGGGATTGGTACTTTTACCAACACTATACTGTCATCAGAATATATGGGTGTGAGTTGCGCCCATACAGATTTCCCAGGTATGTGCCTATGAGGCTGTTTGCCT
>APFE031504755.1:7579-19604 GCA_000404065.3 Pinus taeda | reverse complement strand
ATATTGTTAAAAAATAGTAAAACATAAAACATAAATAGTGGTACAAAATAGTGTTACAATATAGTAAAATATAAAACAAACAAACAAACAAACAATATAGTAATAACATGAATTAAATAATTATAATGATTAGTATAATAGTGTTAGAAAATAGTGTTACAATATAGTAAAGCATAAAACATAAAACACACAAACAATATAGTAATAACATGAATTAAATAAAGATAATGATTAGTATAGTAGTGTTACAAAATAGTTAAACATAAAACATAAAACATAAAACAAACAAACAATATAGCAATAACATGAATTAAAAATATTAATATAGTAATAACATGAATTAAGTAATGATAATGATTAGTGTAATAGAGTTACAAAATATAAAAACATAAAACCTAAAACAAACAAACAGTATAGTAATAACATGAATTAAATAATGATAATGATTAGTGTAATAGTGTTACAAAATAGTAGAACATTAAACCTAAAACAAACAAACAATATAATAATAACATGAATTAAATAACGATAATGATTAGTATAAGAGTGTTAAAAATATAAAACATAAAACATAAAACATAAAACAAACAAAAAATATAGTAATAACATGAATTAAATAATGATAATGATTAGTATAATAGTGTTACAAAATAGTAAAACATAAAAAAAACAAACAATATAGTAATAACATGAATGAAATAATAACAATTATTAGTATAATAGTGTTACAATATAGTAAAATGTAAAACATAAAACATAAAACAAACAAACAGTATAGTAATAAAATGAATTGAAACTATTAATATAGTAATAAGATGAGTAAAATAATTATAATCATTAGTATAATAGTGTTACAATATAGTAAAACATAAAACAAACGAACAATATAGGAATAACATGAATTAAATAATGATAATGACGAGTATAATAATCTTACAAAATAGTGTTACAGTATAGTAAAACATAAAACATAAAATAAAAAAACAATATAGCAGTAACATGAACTAAAATTATTAATATAGTAATAACATGAATAAAATAATTATAATGATTAGTATAATAGTCAATTACTGCCTCTGGGGTAACCTCAAGGTAGTCAGTTACTCCCTGGGGGGCAACCTCAAGACAATACATATCGTCAGGATAGTACATACCTCAAGGTCAACCCTAGACTAAGTACATACCTCAATGTCAACCACAGTATCAATATATATCTCAAGGTCAACCCCAGTTTCAGTACGTGCCTCAAGGTTTTCAACCTCAAAGTCAGTACCCAACTCAAGGTTTCCAACCATCTTCTGATCAACCATTTGTACAAGGAACTGGAAATGTACCTCTTGATTATCAACCCTACTCTCAACTCAGTTATGGTCCTCAATATTCTCAACCTTTTATGGGTACATACCCCAGAATGAACATGGTGTGGGATCCATCGCAACAGACTTGGCAGTCGAATGTGTAGTTATCAAGTAAACCTGGACAACCTTTGGTTTATGGTCCGACCCAGCAACCTGTCCATCTTACTGTTCAAACTTCTGCGCTTGGTGTAGTTCATCAGCCTGGGCCTAGTTCACCTCGAACTCCACCTCAAACTACTGCTGCAACTACTGCAACTTCTGTTCAATCTACCCCACCTACTTCTGGAGTATTGACAGCTCTGGTTTCTACTGTTCTTACATCAGTGCAAACTCCTCAAGCCTCTTTACCACAGTTAGGACCTACAGTTCAAACTTTGGTTCAGATACCTGTAGGACAACCTGGTCCAAGTACAATTGTCACAAGTCAACCACAATTCACTTATCAACCATACTAGGGACACTATCAATTTGGCCCTACTGTGCAAAACCCAGTTTATCAGTATCAGTCATACCCTGGCTATACTTATCAGCAACCTCAACAACCCTAGTTTGGTCCAGTTAATCTTGGTTTTGTGGGAGGATATAATATTCCCAATGCAAATACAATTCTAGGTTATCCTGAATATCCTCCAATTCTAGGTTATCCTGAATATCCTCCTCCTGGGGCTGGTCTTGTTTCCCAAGGTTTTCAAGACCTTAACCATTAGTTATCTTTTATTTCAACTTTGGATTTACCTGATTTGTCACGCCTTACGAATGATCCAATTAACTATCTTCCGTATTGGCCGCCAATCCCTAATAAGTTGCCTAGTGATATCCCGAAGTTTGAGGGTAAGTCAAGAGAAGGTCTGTCAAATCATGTGATGAATTATCACCTCTGGTGTGCATCTAATTCTATTATCAATGATTCAATTAGTTATCATCTTTTTCAACGCACTCTGATTGGTCTTACTGCCAAATGGTACATTGAGTTACCATGAAGCTCGTTTTATAATTTTAGTCAGTTAGCCACTTCTTTCTTAACTCATTTTTAGTTGCCTATCAGATACGTCAATGGCACGAAAGTATTAACTTCATTGAAACAGTCAACGTCCACATATATTTCAGATCATATTCATGAATGGCGACGTAGACGACGTTTAGTGAAAGTTTTTATTCCAGATCAAATTTTAGCAGGATGGTTCGTTAAATCATTATTACCTAAAATCACTGAAGAGCAAGTAATTTCTCAGGCTCAGTACCTTGACCTTGTCTATATGCAGTCCGGTACCTTACATGAAAAAATCCTTGACCTTCTAAAACACAATCAAATAACTGCAGCTCATTCAAGGTCTCATGCCGTTGATGGAATGATTGGTTCAGTTAGTACCAAAATTAAGAAGAAGTCTTCAAAGAATTCTTCTCCTATTATAACTTTACCAGATTCCCCGACAGGAGACTCTTCCGTTAAAACAAACAAACAATCAATACAGTAATAAGATGAATTAAATTATTAATATAGTAATAACATGAAATAAAATTATTAATATAGTAATAACATGACCTAAAGAATGATAATGATTAGTATAATTGTGTTACAAAATATGTTACAAAATAGTAAAACATAAAACATGTTAAAATTATTAATATAGTAATAATATGAATTAAATAATGATAATGATTAGTATAATAATGTTACAATATAGTAAAACATAAAACACAAAACAAACAAACAATATAGTAATAAATTCAATTAAAATTATTAATATGGTAATAACATGAATTAAATAATGATAATGATTAGTATAATAGTGTTACAAAATAATTAAACATAAAACATAAAAAAAACAAACAATATACTAATAACATGAATTAAATAATTAGTATAATAGTCTTACAAAATAGTAAAAAATAAAACATAATAGCGTTACAAAATAGTGTTACAATAGAGTAAAACATAAAACATAAATAGTGTTTCAAAATAATAAAACATAAAACATGAAACAAACAAACAATATAGTAATAACATGAATGGAAATTATTACTATGGCAATAACATGAATTAAATAATGATAATGATTAGTATAATAGTGTTACAAAATTGTAAAACATAAGACATAAAAAGAAACAAACAATATAGTAATAACAATTATTAAATAATGATGATGATTAGTATAATAGTGATACAAAATAGTAAAACATAAAACATAAACAAATAAATAATATAGTAATAACATGAATTAAGAATTATAATGATTAGTATTATAGTTTTACAATATAGTAAAACATAAAACATAGAACAAACACACAATATAGTAATAACATGAATTAAATAATGATAATGATTAGTATAATAGTATTACATAATAGTAAAACATAAAACATAAAAACAACCAAACAATATAGTAGTAACATGAATTAAAACCATTAATATAGTAATGACATGAATTAAATAATTATAATTATTAGTATAATAATCTTATAAAACATTGTTAAAAAATAGTAAAACATAAAACATAAAACATAAAACAAACAAACAGTATAGTAATAAAATGAATTGAAACTATTAATATAGTAATAAGATGAGTAAAATAATGATAATCATTAGTATAATAGTGTTACAATATAGTAAAACATAAAACAAACGAACAATAAGGAATAACATGAATTAGAATTATTATTATAGTAATAGCATGAATTAAATAATGATAATGATTAGTATAATAGTGTTACAAAATAGTAAAACATAAAACATAAAACAACCAAACAATATAGCAATAACATGAATTAAAATTATTAATATAGTAATAACATGAATAAAATAATTATAATGATTAGTATAATAGTGAGTTACCGCTTGGGGGGCAACCTCAAGGTAGTCAGTTACTTCCTGGGGGCAACCTCAAGACAATACATATGGCCAGGATAGTACATAACTCAAGGTCAACCCTAGACTCAGTACATACCTCAATGTCAACCCCAGTATCAATATATACCTCAAGGTCAACCCCAGTTTCAGTACGTGCCTCAAGGTTATCAACCTCAAAGTCAGTACCCAACTCAAGGTTTCCAACCACCTCTGGTCAACCATTTGTATAAGGAACTGGAAATGTAGCTCTCAATTATCAACCCTATGCTCAACCCGGTTATGGTTCTCAATATGCTCAACCTTTTATGGGTACATACCCCAGAATGAACATGGTGTGGGATCCATCTCAACAGACTTGCCAGCCGAATGTGTAGTTATCAAGTAAACCTGGAAAACCTTTGGTTTCTGGTCCAACCGAGCAACCTGTCCATCCTACTCCTCAAACTTTTGTGCCTGGTGTAGTTCATCAGCCTGGGTCTAGTTCACCTCGAACTCCACCTCAAACTACTGCTTCAACTACTGCAACTTCTGTTCAATCTACCCCACCTACTTCTTGAGTATTGACAGCTCCAGTTTCTGTTGTTCCTACATCAGTGCAAACTCCTCAAGCCTCTTTACCACAGTCAGGACCTACAGTTCAAACTTTGGTTCAGATGCCTGTAGGACAACCTGGTCCAAGTACAGTTGTCACAATTCAACCACAATTCACTTATCAACCATACTAGGGACAGTATCAATTTGGTCCTACTGTGCAAAACTCAATTTATTATTATTAGTCGTACCCTTATTATACTTATCAGCAACCTCAACAACCCCAGTTTGGTCCAGTTAATCTTGGTTTTGTGGGAGGATATAATATTCCCAATGCAAATCCAATTCTAGGTTATCCTGAATATCCTCCTCCTGGGGCTGGTCTTCTTACCCAAGGATTTCGAGACCTTAACTACTAGTTATCTTTTCTTTCAACTTTGGATTTACCTAATTTGTCACGCCTTACGAATGATCCAATTAACTATCTTCCGTATTGGCTACCAATGCCTAATAAGTTGCCTAGTGATATCCTGAAGTTTGAGGGTAAGTTAGGAGAAGATCTGTCAAATCATGTGATGACTTATCACCTCTGGTGTGCATATAATTCCATTATCGATGATTCAATTCATTTACATCTTTTTCAACGCACTCTGATTGGTCTTGCTGCCAAATGGTACATCGATTTACCATGAGGCTCTTTTTATAATTTTAGTTAGTTAGCCACTTCTTTCTTAACTCATTTTCACTTGCTTGTCAGATACAACAATGGCATGGAATTATTAACTTCATTGAAATAGTCAATGTCCACATATATTTCAGATCATATTCACGAATGGCGACGTAGACGACGTTTAGTGAAAGTTTTTATTCCAGATCAAATTTTAGCAAGATGGTTCGTTAAATCATTATTAATTAAAATCACTGAAGAGCAAGTAAATTGTTCAGGCTCAGTACCTTGACCTTGTCTATACGCAGTCAGGTACCTTACATGAAAAAATCCTTGACCTTCCAAAACGCAATCAAATAACTGCATCTCCTTCAGGGTCTCATGCCGTTGATGGTATGATTGGTTCAGTTAGTACCAAAAGTAAAAAGAAATCTTCAAAGAAATCTTCTCCTATTATAACTTTACTAGATTCCCTGACAGGAGACTCTTCCACTAAATTCCTGCAGATATCCATGTTGTAGAATCATCTATGGCCAAATCAAAATTCGGTGGTAAAAGGAAGGGGAAGAAGAAAAATAAACAAACCTCAAAAGAGAAATCAGATAAAAATGAATCTAGTGACAAAATTATTAATATAGTAATAACATGAATTAAATAATGATAGTAATTAGTATAATAGTTTTACAAAATAGTGTTACAAAATAGTAAAACATAAAACATAAAAAAACAAACAATATAGTAATAACATGAATTAAATTTTTTAATATAGTGATAACATGAACTAAATAATGATAATGATTAGTATAATGGTGTTACAAGATAGTAAAACATAAAACATAAAACAATCAAACAACGTAGTAATAACATGAATTAAATAATGATAATGATTAGTGTAATAGTGTTACAAAATAGTAAAACATAAAACAAATAAACAATATAGAATAAAATTATTAATATAACAGTAAGATGAATTAAAATTCATAATATAGTAATAACATAAATTAAAATTATTAATATAGTAATAACATGAGTTAAATAATGATAATGATTAGTATAATAGTGTTACAAAATAGTAAAACATAAAACAAACAAACAATATAGTAACAACATGAATTAAAATTATTAGCATAGTAATAACATGAATTAAATAATGATAATGATTAGTATAATAGTGTTACAATATAGTAAAGCATAAAACATAAAACAAACAAACAATATAGTAATAACTTCAATTAAAATTTTTAATACAGTAATGACATCAATTAAATAATGATAATGATTAGTATAGTAGTGTTACGAAATAATAAAACATAAAACATAAAACAAACAAACAATATAATAATAACATGAATTAAATAATGATAATGATTAGTATAATAGTGTTACAATATAGTAAAGCATAAAACATAAAACAAACAAACAATATAGTAATAACTTCAATTAACATTATTAATATAGTAATAACATCAATCAAATAATGATAATGATTAGTATAATAGTGTTACAAAATAATAAAACATTAAGCATTAAACAAACAAACAATATAGTAATAACATGAATTAAATAATTATAATAATTAGTATAATAGTCTTACAAAATAGTAAAAAATAAAACATAATAGCGTTACAAAATAGTGTTACAATAGAGTAAAACATAAAACATAAATAGTGTTACAAAATAGTAAAAGATAATAGTACAACATAAAAACTAAAAAAAACAAACAATACAGTAAAAAAATTGTTAATATAGTAATAAGATGAATTAAGTAATGATAATGATTAGTATAATAGTGATACAAAATAGTAAAACATAAAACATAAATAGGGTTACAAAATAGTGTTACAATATAGTAAAACATAAAACAAACAAACAATATAGTAATAAAATTATTAGTATAACAATAAGATGAATTAAAATTATTAATAAAGTAATAAAATAAATTAAAATTATTAATATAGTAATAACATGAGTAAATAATGATAATGATTAGTATAATAGTGTTACGAAATAGTAAAACATAAAAAAAAAACGAAAAATATAGTAATAACTTGAATTAAAATTATTAGTATAGTAATCACATGAATTAAATAATGATAATGATTAGTATAATAGTGTTACAATATAGTAAAACATAAAACATAAAACAAGCAAACAAACAAACAATATAGTATTAACGTAAATTGAGATTATTAATATAGAAATAACATGAATTAAATAATGATAATGATTAGTATAATAGTGTTACAAAATAGTAAAACATAAAACATAAAAAGAAACAAACGATATAGTAATAACAATTATTAAATAATAATAATGATTAGTGTAGTAGTGTCACAAAATAGTAAAACATATAACATAAAACAAACAAACGATATAGCAATAACACGAATTAAAATTATTAATGTAGTAATAACAATTATTACATAATGATCATGATTAGTATAATTGTGTTAGAAAATAGTGAAACATAAAACATAAAATAAAAAAACAAACAAACAATACAGTAATAAGATGAATTAGAGGGATCCCTCAGGCTGGTTTGGGACGGGAGCAAGGCGATAATAGCAACAGAACAATGCTAGGGTTTGCACAGACCTGCGGCAGCAGGCTGCACTGTTCTGTGTCGCTCTGACCTGACAGTGGCAGTGTTCAGTTCGGACGGAGTCTGGGCATTTCGTTCCAATGGACTCCCCGCTGGGGGAGGGAACCGAAGAGCCGCACGGCGGCAGAAACCAGCAAGGACCTGCGGTCAATACTGATGACGTCTCAGCCCACAACATGACAGCAGAGGAAACGATGAATACCAACAACAATGCAGCTAATACGGTAAGATCTTCTACCTGTAAACCTGTTGCAGCTCACAGGCCAGAAGTAGAATTACCTTGCCACTGAATCAATGCCCGTATACAGTTTATGCAAGGAAATGCCCTCATAGGAAAATTTATGGGACTTTGGCCCACAGAAAGGGCTCTAAGAAACTGGATCAACAGAACATGGAAGCCAAAAGGAGAAATCACCCTATTAATAGGGCGAAAAGGCTTCTTTACAGCCATCTTCAACTGTCTAGAAGATAGAAACAGAGTATTTGAAGGAGGGCCATACTTCTTCAACTCGGCAGGGCTATTCCTTAGAGAATGGAAGGCTAGATTCAACCCAGATACGGAAGATCTAAGCTATGCCCTAGTCTGGATCTGTTTATACTCACTACCGTGGGAGTATTGGGGGGAAGATTCACTAAAATCCCTTGGATCAGCGTTGGGTGACTTTGTCAAAGTTGCTGAAGAAACAAAGGTTGTACGATACACTACCTATGCCTCTTATGCCAGAATCTGTGTCTATATGGACCTAAAACAGCCTCTTCCAGATACAATACGCTTATTTCATGAAGACCATGACTGGATCCAGGTCATAGACTATGAGCACGTCCCATTTCGATGCCGGCGATGTCATACTCTGGGACATCTCTTCAGAGACTACCCATTAAATATCAAGCCTGATGCTCCAAGCAAACAAGAACCACAAACTCAGGATGGGTTCACCAAAGTAATAAACAGAAGACGCGGACACAAAAAGAATCCAGCCAATCCAAAAGGTAAGCCAGAGCCGGAAGCGAAGTCTCAACCGTCAACAAGTAACAGTTTCAAGATGTTGGTGCAAGAAGAACAACCGGAAATGCTTGGATCGAAATAAAAAACTCTCAAACCCAACAAACCAGAAGCATCAACGAAGAACCAGGAAGGCGAAAAAGAAAAGCCAGTTACAGAAACCTGGTCAAACCTGGATATGGATATAGATAACCCATCCCACACAAAGGATAAGGGAAAGGAAGCAGAAGGCAACACACAGGAGGCACAGTTCATGGAGGATGATAGTGAAACAATCGATATTGGGGAACTTGACATTCTCAGATTAGAACTAGCATGCAAAATAGGTAACTTCGACAAAATCCCTGAAACACAAGTAGACAATCTAGTAGAAATGCTGAATAAAGCTCAAAAGAAATATTCACTTGGGATCCAGACAGGTAGCCAATGGGATGGTAAATTTATATACAAAGACGGCAAAAAGCAAGGCAGGAAGACAGCTCTAGAAAGAACAATCAAGATTGGAGAAGTATTGGTGGAGTCAGGCAGATATTCCAAACTCACCAAATATTTCAACACCAACCCCAAAACTTCTCAATGAAGTTGATCTCCTGGAATATTAGGGGGCTGAACAGCCCTAGGAAGGGAAAACTCCTAAAAAATTTGATACTGGAAGACAAACCAACCATCTTGTTCCTACAGGAAACAAAATGTAACTCGATAATCTTAGAAAGAATCGCAGCCACAGCTTGGCCAGGAGGACAAGTCACAACTGTAGATGCACAAGGAGCTTCAGGAGGATTGGCAATCCTCTGGGATGTAGGGAAAATACAACTAAACAATACACATGCAAACAAAAATTTCATACAGGCAGACTTTCATATCATGGGCACAAACATCCATGGCCACTTAACTAATGTTTACTTCCCTCAAGAGGGACCCCAGAAAGCAGAAATCCTAGAAAACATATCCCAGCTCAACTTTGATAGGAAATATCTGCTATGGATTACGGGAGGCGATTTCAACATGATAGCCTCAACAGAATAAAAACAAGGAGGCCGATGCAGGATCAACAGAGATGGCACTTTACTCAAAGATTTCATTCAAAATAACTGGCTGATCAATGTGCCCACAGCTAATGGCTTATTCACCTGGATGAACAAACGAGTGGCCCCTCTACAAATCGTGTCCCGTCTGGATAGATTTCTCTTATCCGACAACATCGTCCATATTGGAGGAGAATTTACAGCGCACATCATCCCGTTCTCAGGATCTGACCACTGGCCAATAGAACTGCATTGGAATCGGCCAGGAAATAGCATCAAAACGCCCTTTCGCTTTGAAGCATTCTGGATTTCTCATCCAGAATTCAAGGAATTCATCCAGAAAGCATGGCAAAATAGCAACCCAATTGAGCCTACAAAAATGGCAAGATTCCAAAAAAAGCTGAAGATGCTCAAAGAAGAAATCAAACGCTGGAACACAAATACATTCGGCCACATTTTAAAAGAGAAAGAACTGATTATTCAAGGAATAAAAAAGACGCAACAACAAATAATCTTAGAGGGGCGCTCAGAAGAGCTGGCACAACAAGAACAAGACATGGAAAGCAAACTTCTAGAAAGGGAGAAACAGGAGGAGGTTCTATGGTGACAAAAATCAAGAATCCGATGGCTCAAGGAAGGAGAGAAAAACACCAAGTTCTTCCACAAATCGGCTGTCCAAAGGAGAATGAGAAACCAAATATCACAAGTCATCAATGTTCAGGGAGAAAAAGTGGAAACCTAGGAAGAGATTGAACAGGAATTTATGCAATACTTCAAGCAAATGAGTCAGGAGCCAAACATAAATAGAGCAGAAGCCATAGAAAGCATCACGAGGCACATCCCGCGTCTTATAACAGAGGAGAAAAACACCCTGCTACTCAAGCTGATCAGCCTTCAGGAAGTGGAAACGACAGCCAATTCCCTTAAAGCAGGTAAAGCACCCGGCCCTGATGGATCTACGTCAAACTTCTTTCATTACTTCTGGGAATTAATCAAATGGGAAGTGTGGCAAGTGGTTGAAGAATCTCACAACATGAGATGGATGTATCCAGGCCTAAATGCAACATTCATCGCCTTAATACCTAAATTGGAGGAGTCCAACAAGCTTGACAAGTACAGACCCATAGCCTTATGTAATATTATCTACAAGATTGTATCGAAGGTAGTGGCGTTACGGTTAAAACCAGTGCTTCCTCTCATCATCTCTCCAGAACAGTCTGGCTACGTGGAAGGACGTCAAATCACGGATGGGATAATCCTTACTCATGAGATCATCCATTCCCTCAAGCAATCAAAAAAACCAGGTATGCTTCTCAAAATCGACCTCTCAAAAGCTTTTGACAGTATAAGCTGGGATTACATGCAAAAGGTTTTAAAAGCTTTTGGTTTTGATAATGCTTGGATCCGATGGGTCAGCAGCCTAATCTCCTCTACCTTTTTCTCAATCCTCATAAATGGCATTCCGACCTCAACTTTCCGCTCCTCAAGAGGCATCAGACAAGGGGACCCCCTCTCGCCTTTCCTATTCATTATAATGGCGGAAGGCCTTGGCAGATGTATTAAAAATGCCATTCAATCACAAGATCTTAAAGGCATCACCCTCCACCAAGCCCCCACAGTCTCCCACCAGCAATTTGTTGACGACAATATGATTTTTGGCTACTCCTCGGTTCAAGAAGCCCGCACTCTAAACTCTTTGATCCTTCTCTTCTCCAAAGCTTCGGGAGCCCTTATTAACAAAGTAAAATCCCAGATCTTCTTCTTCAATACCCATCCGACCACCCAGCGAGCCATTGCCCGTATTCTTGGCTTTACCATTGCATCTCTGCCTTCCAAATACCTTGGGGCCCCTTTATTCGCTTATGCCAGGAAGCACTCGTCATGGACCTCTCTTCTGGAAAAATTGGAAGCCAAATTATCTCTCTAGACCCATAGATCCCTAAACATGGCCAGTCAGCTGGTACTCATTAAAGCTGTCCTGCAATCAATGC